>PVKP010009682.1:0-67280 GCA_004027715.1 Plecturocebus donacophilus
CTCAAAAAAAAAAAAAAAAAAAGGTAAGACATTTAAGGCCTGATTAGGACAGGTCTCCACCCTCATGGGTGGGATTGATGCCATTATAAAAGGGGGGATTTGACATCCTTTTGCTCGCTTTTTGCCCTTCTGCCCTGTTATAACACAGCAAGAAGGCCCCGGCCAGATGCTGGTACCTTGATATGGGACTTCCAACCTCCAGAACTGACAGCTGATAAATGTCTTTTCTTTTATAAACTGCACAGTCTAAGTGTTTTGTCATAGTAGTACCAAAGAAACTAAGACAACTACAGTAATAAATTTCTACACTGATCAGTACATCTTTTGACTATTCACTTTATATCATTAGGATTTACACATCATCTTTGCTCTAGATAATTAAAGAATATTTGAGAAAATCTTAATCTGTCTTCTAAATATTACTAAAACTAAAAAAAAATCCTACAAATTTGGAAACGATTCTCTGGGAGATTAAAATATATGCAATTGGGAATCATTATAATTTGTGTTTTATTTTCCTATTTAAACATTCTCAGTTTTATTAGAATCAAAACTGGGTTTTATGTTTCTTTAGGAATTTCCATTAATCAATAATGCATTGATTAGTTATGCCCTATAACTACAAAATCTAACTTAATGACTGAGGTAGACAAATGATATCTCTAAACATTCAGTATAAACTTGATCTACGATGATTTTCAAATGTTAATAAATTGATGAGGAAATTGCCATATTACATTTGTAAATTACTAAGGCACAAAGAAAGACAGAACTCACTTCAATTTGGACAGTTTACAAAGGAAAAATTCAACTGTGATACCTAGATAGTATATACATTAGATAACAAAGACAATTAACTTTCTATTTGGGTCATTTAAGTTTCTAATTAAAGGTGTACAACATCTTAAACAACTTGTCTTTCTGCTTCAATCCGGTTCTTACATTTTCCTGCTTCCACTCCCAAGCATGCAATCCCCCTCTCACGCCTATCTTTTTATAGCTTCTCTTCCAAATAATCTCTGTTTTCTGTCAGTAACTCAATTCAATTTTCTTTGCTTTTTACTCCCTCTTCTAACTGTGGATTTCACAGTCCTCAAGCTGCCTTGAAGAAGCTACAGAGATAAAGATTCTTTATTCTTACTTCTCCATCAATTCTCTTGCCTTCCTTTCTTTCTTCCCATTTCTTGGATGAGTTTTTCACACATTTTCCTCTAGCTAGTTTCTATTTTTTGCATTCTCTTCCCCCGAGCATCTCTTTCCTTTTAAAATTAGCTATTTATTATTTGGCTATCCAATAACATGGAGAATTTTAGCAGTTTTTTATTGTTGCTGCCACTTGGTCATAGTGAAAAAATATACTTTTTTAAAAAATAGAAACAACAGAGGTGTAATGGACTATTAATATATAAAAATACTTTTAATTAGTATGAGGAATTATATATAATCATAAGAATTCAAACCATTAGTTGGCAGGAAAAGTAAAAGCTAATTTCTGTATTTTTTACAAATGTACACTTATTTTTTTTTTCTTAACAAATGTACACTTCTAATTGCTAGTTTAAAATAGTGTTAGCAAGACATTAAATTGAAACAGTTAAACTATAATCTAGAAGTGAGACTGTCTCTAAAAAGAAAAAAGTCTAATTTGGCTTAACAAAAGAAAAAGTGACTCTTCTAGCCTACAATAAAAAACTTCTAATGTAGACACCTAATTTTGAAGTACAGTGCATTGTGGGTATAAGCTAACTTGTTTTCTTTTATATCGAATTTCAGATTTTAACCTCGGCTTGCCACAGCAGTCAGCAGATAATGTAATAAATAGAATATTCCTGCCAACCTATAGCTATGCCACTGAACATGAGGAAAGTACTCTAGTAAAGCAAAACAAGAAACAAGGTGGGTATTAAAAAAAAATGTCTTCTATACAGTTTTACTCAACAATATTTAAAACTAAAATTGACCTAATTAAACCTTTTTAAAGCTTTAAATGATCACTGTTTTAATGAAAACTATTTCCTCCCTTAGCTAATATTTTTAAGAATTTAAAATATATTTAAAGTGGTACATGATTTATACACACTTGTCTAATCTAAGTTCTTAAGCTCTACAATACAGCAACTAATAGCTCAAGGTATAAGCCTTTGAATATTTCTCTAAAGTAATATGCTCACTTTTTCTAAAAATTACATGTATAAAATTCTTGAGATAAACTGAAGTCTATGAAAAAATTCTTGATTTTTTTTACTCTTCTCCCATATTATCTCCACCGACTCCCCCTCCATTTTGCTCATTCTTTTTTCTATATATACATAGAGAGAGAAATATATATATATATATACACACATTATTTTTAAAGCCTATTAAAAATAATTTCAGAGAAAAACTCAGGTTTTGATATCAATGAGGAGAAAAAAACATAAAAATTGTATTAAAAATTTGCTATAGCTATCATTTTTCTCATAACACACTCTTGTATAAGTACTTCATGTTGATACTGTATCATCTATCCTTTAATAAATTATTTAAGCTCAGCACCAGTTAATATATCAAATCAGAAAAATCAAGATAACCAGCAAGGTAACACCAAATCAACCACAAATTTGAGACACACATCAAACTACTTTGTTACTTTTAAAAATAAAACCAAATATAATAAACGATGGAAGGAAGAAATTGAATATGGATGGACAATTCAGGCCCAGGCTTACTCTACACAGTCAATTAAGATACATGTTACTGAAGCAACATTTCTTTACATGACATCCACCCATTTTCAATAACACAAAAAGATAATGAAAGGTTTATCTACAAGTAAAAAGATGGAAGTATTAATAAACATACTACGCTTGGCTCTCGAAACTACTCCCCCAGTCAATATAAAAGGAAATACAAAATTTTAACAATCATCCTATTTGTGATTAAAAACATGAAATATAAACTGGAATCCAGTTATTGAAAGTAAAAAAAAAAACTATCACCTTATCTAACTTAACAAAATGATTTAAAAACTATACTTTCATTTATCAGTGTTAGTAGTTGACTTTTAAGGCTCTTGTGGTTGTATACTTTAAAAATCAGACAAATCTTTTAAGCATTTATCCCTAACACTTTACTTTCCTCCCTTCCCATTTCCACTAAATTGCTATGCTTAATTTTTCAAAACATTGCCTTCCGTCATGTTACAACATTCAATTACTCTATTTATGTTTTAAGACTCTCTTATATTTTTCAGGCCTTTTCAAAACCTATCCTACTGTCAAATTTTCCAAAATATTTTGAGATAAATTTAAAAACTATATTTAGCCCATATCCTCCTGAAAAGACTCGAGGAAGTACAAGACAATAAATAAGCATGCAACATAAACCAAAATTTACAAACTACAGAAATATTTACAGAAAGGTACAGATGTACTTTTAAGTGTTTACTGATGATCTTACAATGCAATACTCAAGGAAAAGCACATACGTTTTACAGTTAAGCACTTAGTATAAAAAGTTTTACATATATTCATATTGGATGTGATGGTCTGATTATGATGATGATGATGATAATAAAGGGTGGCATGATCTCAATCAGTGGTTTTCAAACTTTTTGAGACCCCTTTCTTCAAGTGAAATCACATAAAGAAGACGGATATGTAAAAACACATGGAATTGGCCAGGTGTGGTGGCTCACCCCTGTAATCCCAGCACTTTGGGAAGCCGAGACAGATCACGAGGTCAGGAGATTGAGACCATCTTGGCCAACATAATGAAACCCGGTCTCTACTAAAATACAAAACATTAGCTGGGCGTGGTGGCACCTGCCTGTAGTCCTAGCTACTTGGGAGGCTGAGGCAGGGGAATCACTTGAAGCCGGGAGACGGAGGTTGCAGTGAGCCAAGATCATGCCACTGCACTCCAGCCTGGTGACAGAGCAAGATTCCATCTAAAAAAACACATGGAATCAAAGCTGCTCCATTTCAAAAAAGTAGGGGATCCAGGGATCTACCCTATCACTCCTATCCTTCTTTACTCCCTTTCACCCTGCCTCCTGGAAGGCCATGAGATTCTTCTGACATGGTATCTCATGGCTCACAGGAGCAGAATTTAAAATTAAAATTATTGATTTAATTGGTTAAAAGTTATTTGAAATAATTTTTTATTTTTTGAGACAGGGTTACTCTGTCACCCATGCTGGAGTGCAGTGGCACGATCAGAGCTCACTGCAGCCTCAACCTCTCCAGGCTCAGGTGATTCTACCACCCCAGCTTACTGAGTAGCTGGGACCACAGGCACACCACCATGCCTGGCTAATTTTTCTATTTTTTGTGGAGAAGAGATTCCTAGGTTCAAGCAATCCACCTGCTTTGGCCTCCCAAAGTGCTGGGACTACAAGTATGAGCCACTGCACCCAGGTGAACACACTTAACTTAAATACACAAGCTTGGTGTGACCTTGGGGACTAATTTAGCTTTTGATTTACCTTTTGAAAATGTAAATATGTTAATAATTGAAGAACCATGAACTACAGAAACCCAAGGAATTTTAGAGATGAGAGAGAATCTTAAGCTCTTCACATTTTATGCATGAGGAAAAAAAAAGGTTACACAATTGGCCCTTCAAGTTCTCACACCTAATCAGTAGCAGAATTGAGAAAAGAATCCAGGTCAGTTGCTTTTCCACCCTACCTCATGGTTCCTCTCTATTCTCCCAAAAATGAGTTGCAAATATTTTTAGGTACTGTTCAAATAGGACTTACTCTACTCAAATTCTTATTTTCTTGTTTTTTAGTACACAAAGTATCATTTTGCATACCATATACTAACAACTGCATAAGCACTAGTTTTAATTCCTTTGAAAACATTTTGAAAACTACTGCAGAAGTGAAAAGTTGTCCTTATAGACAAGGCAAACTTAGAGTTTAAATCTGATCTTCTGCAGAATTCAGTAGGTATTAACAACATAGCAAAACAGAGCTAATAGGGACCCCAGGTCCACAAATATCTATTCCTTCAGATTAGCAATCAATCAAACCTTTGTTGATTAGGTTTTAGGGGTTTTTTTTGGGGGAGGCCCTATTGCAGAATAAGGATAAATGAAATTATACCTGGAAGTGATTTGGAACTAACCCTGAATAAATACAAGTTTCAGTATAAAGTAGATGTTAGATGTTAAAGGAAAAAAAAAAACTTGCTGTATAGTGAGTCCAAGGAAGACTTTTTTCTTCTTTTTAAGAGAGGGTCTCCCTATCGCCCAGGCTGGAGTGCAGTGGCACAATCACAGCTCACTGCCTTAACCTCTGGGGATCAAGCAATCTCCCACCTCAGTCTCCCAAGTTGCTGGGATCCAGATGCACACCACCATATGCAGGCAATTATTTATTTTTTATAGAGTAGGGGTCTCTCTATATTGCCCCGGCTGGTCTTAAGCTCCTAGATTCAAGAGATCTTCTAGCGTCAGCATCTCAAAGTGCTGGGATTACAGATTTGAGCCAACAGGCTTTGCCTAAGGAAGACTCTTGACAGTTCTGCTTTCTGTCTGGAAGCTGTATTTAATTCATAAATCTGAACTCACATTACCTTTGAATTTGATTTTCCCTCTCTATTCTTTCAAGGACATTGAGATATGCTACAGTTCTCTATAAAGTTCTAAATCAGAATTTTAGGTGATGACAAAAAGGAAAAAGGACCAAAGTTACCACATTACAAAGTTCAGAATCTGGAAGCGGTTTATTTTTCATCTTCAAAATAGGAGACAAGATCTATTTATCTACATACACAGATCTTGTACTGATTTAATAAAGATTCTATTGACATGCAAAGTGAATATAAAACTATTCTGTATTGTACATAATTTGATATCAAATAACTAACAAGTCGGAATAATAAAATAGTATCAATTATAAGATATAAAAGTTAGAATAGCTGATTTCAAATAACTATCATTTCTCAAATTTCGTGAAAAACACATCTAATACATAATGCTACAAAATAAAAAATAGTAATTTAAAATTTTTTGTAATAAAAATTATACTAAAATCAGATGAGAAATGAAAAACAGTACCTCTCACTTTTCTCCAAAGATTATGCAGATTAAAATAGATTTATTGCTATTAAATTAAGGAGCTATCAATTTGCACTGGAAAAAAAATGGCAGTGTCTTATATAAAGACATAACAATGTTCTTCAATTATCACCACAGCAAAGACAGGAAGTTCATCCCTTTCTCACTTGTACTACTCCCACTCAAAACCTCTTCACATATCTTCTTTAAAAAAAAGCATTCTGTTGTCCATGAAAATCGAAAAATTTTTGTGAAGGTTTAACTGTTGCTAGAAAACAACTTACCAAATATAATATAAATATCAAGTGTTTTATGTGTGAATAGTTACTTGGGAAATCCAAATCTTTGAAAATACAGCTTTAATACATTAAGGTATGAAAATGGAATATCATAAGAAAAATTACCTTAATAACTTAAAATGGAATTACTTGAGAAATTAAAATAAGAAGAACATTAATTTCTCTCCTTTATGAATATGAAGAAACATATAATGAGGGAATGAAAGATACATTTTCACCTCAAGGTTAGTAACATTGCCTATAATGAAGAATCAAGTGACAGGAACTAGAAACTAGGATTTGTGTTTGCTTTTTCCCTTACTTAACCAACCTTTAGCTGGTGGAAAAGGATGGGAAGGAAGTGAATCTGAACACAGTTCCAGTGGAAATTGTAAAAGTTCTTCATTATCTGTAGAGGCTAGAAAGGCAAGAAAAATAAGTTATTTAGTAATGATCTATTATTAATTTTTTGAAGTTGAGAATCTGTGACAACATACATATACATATTCTTAGCTCCATCTCGCCACACCAATTTATTTTGGTTATTTTCTTCTTGATTTCTCCTACAGAAACCTTCCATCTACATGATGCTGGGAGTAGTGCTATCTTCCCTGGTATGACTCTTGTGAGACTTTAAGAGATTAATACCTGCAAATCACTTAGCACAGTGCTTTGCAAATAATAAATGCTAGATAATAATTAATATCCTATACTTTGTCCATTACTAGTTTTTATAATACTTAAACCAGTTACATGACTTCTTTGATAAATATCTGAACACATAATCATTTAATACATCTACCTGACATTAACTCACTGCTCAAATCTTATCAACACCATACATGTAGAATGCAATCAACTTTTAAAAGTTTAGGACTAATTATGGAATATCACAGAAAAAATTACCTTAATAACTTATAATGAAATTACTTGAGAAATTAAAATAAGAGGAACATTAATTTCTCTCCTTTATGAATATTAAGAAACATATAATGAGAGAATGAAGGATAAATTTTCACCTCAAGGTTAGTAAGACTGCCTATATTTCATTTAGCCAGTATGTCATTTAAACTATACAAGAAAGTATAGTAGCGTCCCTTATGTGTTTTTCAGAACACATAGTTTCCAATAATTTGAATTTCTTCAGAATTTATTAATAGTACTTCCTAAATTTTACTGGATTAAGGCCACCTTTGTGAATCTGTTGAACACTATGGAACTTGTCCTGAGAACAATACATAGGCACACAATTTTGCCTTGAAGACTTTGCTAGAGATCTTAGTGTAGAAACCGCTATATTACTGCAATATTAATATGCTATAACTTAAGTCTAAATAACCAGCAGCATTCCCTATGTATATACTAGTCAAATACCACTTAGTCATGTGTGAAAAAAATCAAGACAGCCATATGCTTATCCACACAGTTATCTTGATAAAGATGAACAGAAAAAGCAGCAAATATTCTTCAAGAAACAAGTCATTTATTGAATTCACTTGTCCTCTGTATTTTAGCACTGAACCGTAACACAGACAAACACAAACTGAACTTCCTATCCATTAAAGGTTTACCTCTTTGCAATGATTTTTCAACATGTGTTTTGGTGGTTTGTAAAGCTTGATTTTTGTCAAAAGTTATTGCGACTGCTGTGACTGTAACCTAGAATTACAGAAACAATATGGTTAGCAAAATAATCACTGAAAAACTAAGTTTCTTACATATTTTTTCAATACAATGCAACAACCTATATCAAATACCTTTTCTGGTTAAAATCCTCAACTAGAATTAAATATAAATTCAGATACACAAATTACAACTATGCCAAACAGTTATACCTAAATCTAAGTATTCCAGAAAGAACTCAAGAACCTTCTCTTAAAAAATGGGAACTGGTGAAATCCCACAGATTGAATATAGGTCCTACTGTATACATGCTAGAGTATATGTGTGCTTACACCCTCGGATAACTAAAATCCAGAAAAAAGAAACACACATGGCCTAATGCGTACTAACATATTTTTTAGTATTGTGAGGTAAACTAGTATACGCTTACGTTATTTAATTATGCAAAATTATAATAATGAAACAGATAATAAAAATAAAAAAACAGATCAGATAAAGGCCATTCTCTAATAATGGACTAAATCTTAATTACCTGAATTAATTCATCTTCAGGCAGAGATACTGTAAAATTTACATGGCAAAGGCAGCAGGGGATCATAGATCGTAGTTTAAAATACAGGCTCTACACAACAGAAAATATTAGTAATGTCACTTTTTTATTTAAAAATTTATAAAAGCTGATTTTCTTAATGTACATTATATTATAGCAAATGGAGAGTTAAAAAATTAAAACAAAACAGGTTCACTTTTGTTTTGTGTATTCTTACATTAAGAATATATTTTTTAATATTTAAGTAGACAATAAGATTTAATCATTTGCCAATAAGTTACAAAAAATACATTTTTTAAAATTTACACATATACACTAGATTTTTATGAAATTTAAAGCTATTAACTAACTTAAATTATATTTCTTTTATAGTATGATATAGTAAGGGGGAGGGGACAACTTTAGTATCACATCTGATGACAGAGGTAAGGTAAGTAGGTAGGAATGATTCAGCCCACAACTGTGTAGGATATTACAGATAATACAGCAAATAGATACTTTTAAAATTTCATTATCTTAGATGCTTGAAATAAAATTTAGTCAGAAGGTTCCTACCTTGAGCAAATTTTCACAGAGATCATTAAAGTTCTTATTGAGAGCTTGATTAGTCAAGTTGAGGCTGCTTAATCTGATTACTCTTACTGAAGTGAACATCTAAATGTGGGGTGACATAACATGTCATTTTACTATTTTTTAATTAAATATTTGAACAGTTGATAAATTGCCAAATAATTAACAACTTAACTAATGTAGTAGAATAAGGATGATATTTTAATTGCAATAAAGAGGTCAAAAAGAAAACAGATATTTAGATGGAATTTACTAAAATAACCTACATGTTATTTGCTTAAAATTAAGAAAAAAAGTTTTACCTGTATTTCAGATGTCCAATTATTTATACCAGGCATAATTTCTGTATTACAACTATAAAAACCTGTCAAAATAAATTATAATCAAAATATATGATATTTCATTGATTTTTCTGTTAAATGACATTTTTCCATTATTACATGAAATTCTAACTATAAAACTCTTCTTTTTTTCTTCTCAAACTATACCTGCAGGAGACATTAAACCATCCTAATAAATTATCAAAGGGATTTTTTTGCATGTATAAATATAAAAGGACTAAAAATCACTTCTGCCTAAGTTCTAACACAAATATTTTAAAATTATGTTTTCTACCTTGGCGTAGCAAGTACATGACAAGCTGTGATAAGTCCTTCCTTTACAGTAAAATTAGTACTGTAACAAATATGAGCTAAAACATTTATATGTAAAGTGAGTTTCATCTCAAAGGTAATTTTTTTGTTCACCTGAAGGAGGAGGAACATCAGTAAGTAGAGAATGGACATCTTCCATGGCATCTGTGTCATCAATCTTAAAATAAAGAGATTAAAACTATTATATAAGCAGTAAATATATAATCATTTCACATTAAAAAAAAATGTTGGCCGAGTGCAGCCCAGCACTTTGGGAGGCCGAGGCAGGAGGATCACCAGATCAGGAGACGGAGACCATCCTGGCCAACATGGTGAAACCCCATCTCTACTAAAAATACAAAAATTAGCTTGGCCTGATGACGGGCACCTGTAGTCTCAGCTACTCAGGAGGCTGAGGCAGGTGATTTGCTTGAACCTGGGAGGCGGAGGTTGTACTGAGCTGAGCTCCAGCCTGGCAACAGAGCAAGACTCTGTCTCAAAGAAAAACAAAACAAAACAAAATAAAACAAAAAAACTGTTTATTTATTAGAGTCAAGAAAAGGTAGAGTCATTTTTCCCTAAGTAAAAGTATATAACAAGAAAAAAATTCTAATATCAGTAAATTCCTCCACAGTAATAAGCAAGTGAAATATTTTATATACAAAGTATACTAAGTTAAAAAAAACTAGCTGTTTCTCAAGCCTTTATAAGAATGTTTCTAAAGACTTACAAAGACATCATAAGCAATAATTCCAATTTGTTTAAATTAATAAAGTGTAATCAAATCCTTTGACTAAATGCAGAATTACTTTACAATGGAATTAGAGATAAATTTAAAGGCATATCTAATAATAGGTCTAAATTCTATTTTTCTGATAAAATAAATAGGTCTAAATTCTGTTTTTGTTACCATATTCCACTGTGAATAATAAATAGGGGAAAATATCCAGCTGGACATGTACTGACATGTATCTGCACCTCAGTTTCTAAGTCCTAACCTGCAGACTCGCTAAGCTTCTCACATCACCCTCAGGACTTCAAGAATCACTTTCACCTCTACTTCATATGGCCACCCATAGTCACAGCCATACCTCAACCCATTATTCCCCAAAACGCTCCACACCCAGGATCCTGAGCATTCTCTAACTATAGTCCTGTCTCTCTGTCCTCTTTTATCGAATCTTCCACTAGCCCTCTGTCCATGTTTGAAACACTTTGTTCTCATGGGCCTCTCTACTTAGCCAGGATCCCAAGATCAGACATATCAATAATGCCCTAGGATCAAACTTCAGGTGATGTTTGACATCACCTGGAAAGTTTGTTAAACAGATTCCTGGGCTCCACCTTGAAATTCTCATTTACTAGGTCTGAGGTAGGGGCCCAAGAATTTGTATTTCTTACAAGCTCCCAGGTAGAGCTGACTGACGCCACAAGTAGTCACATCACACTTTGAGTAGCATTGCTCTAAAAAGTACCCTGGAACTTTTAACTTCCTTGACCTGACATATTTTCCATTCTCAGGCTGTAGAGAAATGTGGGGAAAAAAGTAGGGGACAAAAAAACCATGTAAGTTGGGTTTTCTACAAATTGACACCCTCACCTTGATTAGGCCTTGTGTGTCCCTCATAGACCTTTGGTACAGCCACTGGCACTGTCCCTGAGACTCTTTAAACCTCCAATTCCATCCCAATACAATGCTACCACCAGCTTCTTGCTACACTGAGATCAAAGCATCTATTTTTTTCTCTCTCAACTTACATCTTACTCATTTATTTTCCCCTTAAATATGAAAAAGAAAAATCTATCTCTTTGGGAACTAACCATTCTGCAGGAGTGCAGAGGAAGCAGATCTGTGAGGAAGGAGTCTTCATAAACTTTTCAAGTAACATTTACTCTCTGGGGAAGTTACTAAAGTGTTCTTAGTATCTTTTTATGAAGATGGATCAATTATATCTTTTGAATTTGGTAAGAAAATACTATACTCAATTCATAGTGATTATATGCAAAAATGTTACAATTATAGTAACATACAAAGGTAATAATTATAATAAGTTAAAGAATGACATTTTAATTTCTTATTTAAATTCATTCAAGTTTACAAAAATAACTTCAAAGGTTTAATACTATTTTACCATGATGTCAACCCATACAGTAACTTTTTCAGAACCATCTGCATTATTGTATCAGTCACCTGGTATTGAACAAACATGTTACCAAGTTCTTATTTTCAAGTTTGTTGTAATTTATATAATAATTTTTAAAATATTTATAACAGTTGTAATAATACAAAAGTATATTAATTTAGCATGAATGAAAAAATGTGTATGTTAGCTTCCAAAATCTTTAAGAAATTAGTCCAATATAACATTACCTCCAAAACAAAAGCATCTTTTTTCCCATGTGAAAGGTCTAATTCTGTAACTTCATCTGAGCTTTCTGATTGAGATCTTAGAAGTCTTGAGCGTTGCCTAGGTTCTGGGATGGGTGATCCTATAATCTCTTCAGATATCTCCTAAAAGAAATATAATTGCTTTATATGAGATTGTCTTTTCCAGCTTAAATTTTACATCTTTATATTAGTAGACACCTACTTGTGGAGAAAAAGCCTGTAAAATATACTCAGTGAACCCTGTACCTAAGTATAACCTTTATAACCAAACTTTTATACAGAGGATATGGCAGCTTTCATGATACACAAATCAGAAAAATATATAAAACTGTCACAGACACAAGATAAAACTGACATTTAGTGTACATACAGGACAATACAATGTGTATGGAATTGGCAGGCCTTACAGCTCAGAAATCTGATACTCCTGGCTGTGCATATTTTCTATTCAGCATTATTAAAGTCCTAATACACCATAAAAATTTAAAGATATATGTTCCTAGACAGAATTCTAATCTTTTATATCTTTTCTTATCCACTGGTAATTTTTCAAAGCTCCACATGACAAAATGTGGACTATGATAAATGTATGAGCATGAATACATATACACATATACTATGCACATATTTGCTATTCAATTTATTAAGCTAAATAAATTTTGGTAGTTATAATAATGATCTTTTTAAGGCCAATGTATGGTGTAATACTATATGGCTCAATGAGCTTTTTGCTGTTACACAGCCAAATATCACTAGAGGTTCTAAGTATCTGTTGGCCACAAAGAATGCTGCAAGAATGTGAATATGTGAACAAAAAAGCAAAAAGGCATAGACTACTGCTGATGAAACAGAGTTACCTTTTTAATAAACAAGGAAATTGTTCATAAAAGTTTTTCAAAAACATATCATTTTAAATGTTTATTGCTAGTACATACCGTCAATAAAAGACTACCACAGCACAATTTCATAATGTAATGATCTACGGACCACTTTCACATCCATTTATCTTATTTGTACCCCAAATTAATCTGCCCTCTATAAAGCTGATAAGTTACACATTATAATGACTACAAAATGGAAGAGAGTTGAAATTCAGAAGTAAATTAGTAGTCTGCCTAGATTTGAAAATGAGAAAGTGTAGAGCCAGTCTAGGTCAGTCTTTTGACACACAGTGCAACATTATTCCCACTAGATACCACACTACTTTATATAATTTTACAGTAGTTTAAATTCTGTTATGCCTTTGTTCACAATGCCACAGACTTAATAAATATAACTGTCTGGTATTTAATATGTTCTAAATTTATAATGAAATTTCATCACTAGTATTGTTATTCTAAGAGATGTATATCTCATTTTGATATTTTAATAGTGTAAAATATTTTACACTACTTTTTCACACTAAATCTTTAAAATCCAGTGTATATTTTATACCTACAACACATCTCAATTCAGACTAGGCACTAGTGCTCAAAAGTCACATGTGGCCAGTGGCTACCACAGCGTATAATGAACAGTGCAGTTCTAGGTCATAAACTTAAAATTCCTCCCAAACTAACAACTATGCTAGAATAATATGATGAAAGCTATATATGAGATGCAACAATCCAGACACACTGTTCCAGAAGACCAGCCAAAATTAGATAAGACATTTAAAGTAATAAAAACAGTAATAATAATGTTATTCAAATACTTTCCTTTCGTGAAAGTATTTCATTATCGGAGACTCATAAAAACAAATAGTTTCATTCTAACTCCAACATATTTTTCTTTCAATTCAGATGACTGCCATAAGGCATCCACAGAGGAGGAAGCTACTTATTGCAAAGTTGGTAAAAAGATTAAAGAAAATGACTGGGAGAATTGTGAAAAAAGAAACTGTAACTGAAAAACTGTATTCTTTCACATTTGTACTACAGTAAGAATCTCTTTTTACTAACAAAGAATATTTTAAACCATTTATTTCATCATTCACCAAATACTTATTAAGAGACTACTACCAAGTGGAACTTTTCTAGGCATTAGAAATAAAACCTTCACGGAGGTTCATTCTACTGGTATTGACAGGCAATAAACCAACAAAATACACACACATACACATACACACACACACACATATGAGCTATAGAAAACAATAAAAGAGGAAAAGGTGATAGGAAGAGCCAAAAATGAAGTCATAATTTTTAAATAGGATGGGGTTAGGGTAGGCTTACCCAAAAAGGAGACAGCTGAGCAAAGACATAAAGGGAGGTGAAAGAATGAGTAATAAGGAGAGCTAATCTAAACAGTGAAAAAAAAAGTACTGTGTCCTAAGTAAGATAATCTAAAACTATACTAATAAACAATAACTGATGTATTCACAATATAGGTTTGTTTTACTTACTGGAGGATTGATTTCATATAACTCTTTGTTTTTAGCAATTGTGTCATTTATCTTCTTCTGCATATGAGAGATGTGTTGTTCATATGAGCCATCATTAGGAGTTTTCCCAGCAATCTGAATACCACCAGGAGTTGGTAAAGCTGCTAAATAAACACCTGTGGCAGACTTGTAAAAATAAAAGGGAAATAATCAGAAAAAATATCCTGTAGAGGAGAGCTGTCCTTAAGTTTTCACATTTAAGAATGTGGTCAACAGCTGGGTGCAGTGGCTCACACCTGCAATCCCAGTACTGTGGGAGGTCGAGGCAGGCAGATCAGTTAAGGTTTGGAGTTCAAGACCAGCCTGGCCAACATGGTGAACCCCGTCTCTACTAAAATTACAAAAATTAGCTGGGCATGATGGTGTGCACCTATAATCCCACTACTCAGGAGGCTGAGGCAGGAGAATCACTTGAACCCAGGAGGCAGAGGTTGCAGTGAGCCACGATCATGTCACTGTACTATAGGCTGGGCAATAGAGCGAGACTCTGTTTCAAAAAAAAAGAAAAAAACAAAAACAAAAACAAGAATGTGGTCTTTGCCCATTAGAAAAAATATAATCAGCATCAGTTTACACATAAGACATATCTGGAAAGACACACAAAAACAACTGGTAACAAGGGCTGATTTCTTTTGAGGAGAATCCTGGGTAGGTGGGAGATAGTTATGAAATGGGGATTTAGTTTTCACAGCATATCCAATTACATATTTATGTTTCTACCTCACAATTTTTTTTTTTTTGAGACAAAGTCTTACTCTGTCGCCCAGGCTGGAGTGCGTGGTATGATCTCAGCTCACTGCAACCTCCACCTCCCAAGTTCAAGTGATTCTTCTGCCTCAGCCTCCTGAGTAGCTAGGATTACAGGCACCCACCACCACACTCAACAAATTTTTGTATTTTTAGTAGAAATGGGTTTTCACCATGTCAGCCAGACTGGTCTCAAACTCCTGACGTCAAGTGATCTGCCTACTTCAGCCACCCAAAGTGCTGGGATTATAGGCATGAGCCACTGGGCCTGGACCTACCTCATAATTTTAAAAAATACAATTAGAATTTAAAAGAGAAAAAAAAATTAAAGGTTGCTAAAAAATAAAGTTTTCGTGAATGAGCAGACACAATACCTTTAAAGGTGGCACAAAAGTAAAGAGGAAACTTTTGCAAAGCAAGAAACTGAAATTCACAAAGGACAGGGAACTTAAGCCCAGTCAATAAATGCAGACAAATGATTTGAACGGAGTGTTTCTCACTCCAAAACCCAAACACATTTCATATATTGCCCTACCTTCTTAATTAGCAGAAAAATTTTTTACTTAATACAGATTTATTTTACATATCATCTAAGTAATTACTATTAATATCTGACTCTGAAACAGTACTATCTATCACTAATACTTGGAAACTATTATGGAAATTACAAAACAAAATAACATTTATTTATATACTTATGTGCACTTATGTGTAAATGTGCTAATATAAGCAAAGCAAAAAAATATAAGTATAAACATCAAATGGTTAGCATCAAAGGGGTGGAATGGGAAAGAGAAAAGACAATTCTTTTAACTCTAGATATCTGTGTTGTTTTGAATTGTTTGAGTGTTACTATTTTTTTAATTAATCAATTGCCAATTTTGTAAATATCAATCCTAAAAAGGGAATGATGAAGAAGTCTGCATAGCAGATGAAATTGTTCCTCAAGAGTGCTTGCTCCTGGTTTGTTCATTAGTATTCATCATTGCATAGATGACCTAATCTCTAATACTCAACCAGGGAACCCCCAACTTCTCCATGCCATGTGAAGCCTTAGTCCAACATCTCTAATGGGATTTTAGCTCCATTCATAAAAGAGGCAACAGCCCTGAATGGCTGAGAACACAGACTCTGGAATCAGATAAGCCTGGATTTGAAATCCAGTTCTAACACATGTAATCACATCGCTTTGCAGTCTCAACCTATCACAGCACACGTTTTGTCCTCCTGTAAAGTGAAGATAATATCACATTCCTTCTGTAATACTTTAGTGCCAGACACCTAGTCAGCACTCATCTGAGATTACCTAACACAGAAGCTAGTCTTGAGACCTTAGGCTTTAGGTGCACAAATTATAACAAAGCACAAAGATGATGAAATGTCAAACAGTGGTAATTAACAGCACTAGTGATCAAGAAGGAAAACAGTATGAATCAGGAAAGCAATATTTGAGGCAAGTCTTGAATTATATCAGTGTCATAAACTAGTTTCCTAGAGCTCAACCATCAAAAATGTTTGGTATAGCTATCAGAATGTTTATTAAACCTCTCAATTTGAATCCAGCTCTTAATTGACATGCATAGGCACCCAATAATCATTACGGTTTTGCATCAAGTATAAATTACGCATTTATGCTATGTCCTCACCAAGCATGCAAATTTTATACCACTGAATTGAAATAAGCACTTTTCCAAAAGTTATTCTAAGTATAAAAGAGAATTTTTTTTTTTGAGACAGGGTCTGGCTCTGTCACCCAGGCTGGAGTGCAGTGGCACAGTCACGGCTCACTGCAGCCTCAAGCTCCCAGGCTCAGCAATTCTCCCACCTCAGCCTCCCAAGTCACTGGGGCTACAGGCATATGTTGCCATGCCCGGGTAATTTTTGTATATTTAGTAGAGACAGGGCTTCACCATGTTGCCCAAGCTGGTGGTCTCAGATTCCTGGGTTTGAGCAATCTGCCCACCTCAGCCTCTCAAAGTGCTGGGATTATAGGCACAAGTTACCGTGGCCAGACTAAGTATCAAATATTTTAATATGAACCAAGTTACTTATTACAAGTTTCTATTGTTAGAAAACTGTAATACCTAATCAGTTTATCATCACACAATTATCTTCTACATACAAAATTTTACATATTTGCTCTTACAAAAAGATGAAGTAGGAAACAAATGTGAATTTGACCTACAAATGTATACTGAGACAAAAAAGTCAAATTCTATAAATTTCTTAAAATTAAATGCTTATGCATGCCTCAAAAAGATGGCAAGAGAATTCAAATTTGAAAACTGCCAGTAACACAAACAAAATGCTGGTTAGCAAAGTAACTAGAAAATGAGAGAATTTCCATAAATGTGGTTGATCAGATTCCATATGATCAATATGCATTTTGCAGGCACCTGGTTCTCTGAGTCCTACACTACTTACAGAAGCAGCACTGACTTTCCTCATTAACATCTTTCCAGTCAGAACTTACTTGCTAACAAGCCAAAGTCAATATTAAGCTGAGACACAGCTTTCTCTTGTCTCATATTTCATCAGCACTTAAGAAACACACATTGTTTTTTTTGAGACAGGGTCTCACTCTGTCACCTCAGCTGGAGTGCAGTGATGTGAGTGCACTGCAGCCTCAATCTCCCAGGACTCAAGTGATCCTACCATTTGAGCTTTCTGCCACCACACCTGGCT
Source organism: Plecturocebus donacophilus (assembly GCA_004027715.1). NCBI lineage: Eukaryota > Metazoa > Chordata > Mammalia > Primates > Pitheciidae > Plecturocebus > Plecturocebus donacophilus. The sequence goes on from PVKP010009682.1 coordinate 17,942, forward strand.
TTTAGTATTTTTTATAGAGACAATGGTCTCACTCGGGCTGTTCTAATGCCTGAGCTCAAGTGATCCTCCCACCTCAGCCACCCAAAGTGTTGGAATTATGGGTGTGAGCCAATGCACCTGGCTAGAAACACCTGTATTTTATTACACATTCTACCATTGGCCATAGGTGCACAATTTATGATAAAGCTTGTCTGTTCAATAGTGTCTCACATGTTTTGCTTTATCTTCTCCATCAAAACTAAACATTATTTTAGCACATGGTCCACATCATGTGGGGTAGCACATGCTCTGCCCATCAAGGGACATTTGGCAATTTCTGAAGACATTTTTGGTTGTCACAACTGGGGAGATGCTATTAGCATACAGTGGGGAGTTGCCATGATGCTGCTAAGTATCAGACAATGCACAAGACCATTTCCTACAACAAAGAGGTATCCTGCCCTAGTACCAAGATGGAGGAACCCTGTTTTAGCAATACGTAAATAGTAATTAAGTCCAGAAAAACTGTGACCAACTTATTAAGCAAGCTATACATGATAATTTTTAGAAATAGAATTATTAAAGTTATGATCACAGTCCCTTTAAAATATGTGAAAACCTATCACCATATTTTTTACTTCTTAAAATCTACTCATCCCGCAAAGGCCTTAATGTCAAATTCTTTATGTAAGTCTTTGAAAAGTCTCTTTGAATCACATAAAATAGAGTCTACTATAATTAAGAAAATCATAAAACCAAAAACATCTAAACTTACTGCTAAGCCCATCAACATATTTTCACCCACTGTGATCTGAATTCTTAGTCCAAACAAAGCATTCATTCCTTTGAGTTTTAGTTTATTCATTAGCTGAGTATGCACTTCATATTCCATAAATGGCAAGAGATTACTGATAGCTGTAGCATTTGCTTCTGCCTGTGCTTTCTTTTTTAAGCGACATAACCTGTAAAGGAAAATAAGTCAGTGAACATATTCTTGGTATCATCTTTAAAAATCTCCAATTTTGAAAACTTTCTAAAGGTGTGCTGAATAAAACATTTACTTGTTTCTAATGGACTTAACTGACTTATAGCAATAATCTTTTCTGCTTTTTGTCATTGTATAAACTTGCACTAAAAATTGTATTTCACAACAGGTACAAAAAAATAGAAAGAATGAACAAGACCTACTATTTGATAGCACAACAGGGTGTCCACAGTCAATAATACTTTAATTGTACCAGTTAAAATAAGTAAAAGACTATAACTGGATTGTTTCTAACACAAAGGATAAATGCTTGAGGGAATGGATACTCCATCTTCCATGATGTGATTATTATGCATTGCATGCCTGTATCAAAGTATCTCATGTACCCCATAAATACATACACCTACTGTTTACCCATAAACATTAAATATTTTTAAAAATCATATTTCAATAAATGAAAAAAATCTCCAAATCTCTGAAAATGACATAATGACCAACATCATTAGACAATATCAATTACAATCTTAGGTATTATAACAGCATGTGTTCAAAATAAATGCAAAGCAGAAGAAAAATTTACTCATTAAAAAAATACAAAAGTCACTTGAGTATCTATTTTGTTCCTGACAGACTGCACTTAAAGGGATAGTGATTAGACTAATAGATTATTTCTCAACAGTAGAAATGAAAACCAGAAGACAGTGGTAAAAGAATATCTTTAATGTGCTGTAAAGAAACAGCTACCAGCCCAAAATATTTTTTAAAGATAAAAGTTAAATAAACACATTTTTCAGACAGACAAAAAAAAGAGTTCACCACCAGCAGACCTATCAAAAGAAAAACAATACTAAAGCGTACACTTAAGGCAAAAGGAAAGCAATCCCAAATGGAAGGTCTAAGATGCAAGAAGGAAAAAAAATAAATGGATTAGAAATACACATTAGAAGAAAAATCAACAGACTTTGTAATAAATTTGATGTGGGAGGTTGAGAAAGAGGATAATGTCAAATAATATCAACTTTGGCATGCAGAACTAGATAAAGGTACCATTTATTAAAACAGAAAAGGCTAATAAATGGAGACAATCAGGAGTTCAACGTGGAACAAGTATGAGATGCCTATGATACATCAAAATGAGGGTATGAAGTAAACAGGTATACGAGTCTGAAGCTCAGAGGAAAGTTCTGGACTACAGCTATAAATCTGGGAATCACAGACACACAGATAGCAAATAGATCTATATGAGCTGATGAGTTCAAATACGGAGAGAGCTTTGAGAAGAGGGTCCAAACTCATGGCTCTCAAGGATCAAGAAATGAGAAGTCAAGAAGGAGGCTGCAGATTATACATAAAGGTAGGAAAACATAGAAGGCATGGCATCATGAAGTCAAAGGAATTCCGAGGCGAAAATAACCAATGGTGTCACTATTGCTGAGATGTCAGAAGATGAGGACAGAAGTACCTGATGGATTTGGTAACCTGGCAGCTGTTGTCATGACAGCCCCAATTAGGATTTCCTACTCCGGTGCATTTTAAAAGAAACTCTTACCAGCTAATTAAAGTAGTAAAAGAAACACTTCATGGCACTATTCTTTAAAAGAAAGAAAGAGATTCAATTTCTAAAATGTGTTACATATTTAATGTCATTGAAGCAGTCTATATTTAGTCACATACCTAGCCTGTAGCGCTTAATAATTTCCATAATAATAAACATTTGTATAAATGTTAAAAATTGCTTTTGTATACAAACTTACTTGAGTTTTACAGAGAGGGTTTTTTTTTTTTTTTTTTTTTTTTAACATGCAATAAAACACAAAGCTCCAATAGAATTGCCCAGTTTGTTTAGGATCAAACAGGTAGGAAACAGCAGAGCTGGTACCTGAAAATAGGTTTATGGCTCCATAGCTCATACTTTTTCAGGAACACCGAATAATGTTTTAACAAACATACCTTGCTTGAATAAGACAACCTTTTCCAATAACTGTTGCATCTGTTGGGAGGTCTATAGTTGTAAATAGAACATCAGGAACTTTTTGTTTCCTGCAGTTATAGCAATATGTGAGATGAGCTGGAAATGGCATATTCAGTTCATCATATGGTATATGGCAAAATCCACAACGTGTAGGCAAATTTTCTTCAAGCCTATATAAATTAAGAAAAAAAATAAGACATTCCTTAAAAACGTATAAATTTTTTCAAAAATAATTATGTAACTGATATTATATACACAGCACTTGTATACAAACTATCCAACTTCTACCACTGTAGGCTACAAGAGCACCACTATGACGGATAAGAATTAAAAATGACCACGGAATCAGAACCATACATTTTTCCTATGAGAGAAAAGACTTTTCAATTGCGAAGTCATTTTGCACCAATTTATTTGCTTGATGACTTACCACCTGACAAACACCACTATTACCCCAAAGTTTTTTCTCTGGGATACAATATTTAAAAAAAAATGGTTAGATGATAATGATGACATTTTCCCACTGGTTGACAAATATAACCACAAAAAAAAAACAATCCCAAAGAAAAAAATATTTTGGTTCCCAGAGGCTGGGAAGGAGAGTAGAGGGCTGAAGGAACAGTAGGAATGGCTAATGGGTACAAAAAAAAAAAAATAGAAAGAATGAACAAGACCTAGCATTTGATAGCACAATAGGGTGACTATAATCCATAGCTTAATTGTACATTTTAAAATTACTAAGAGTATAATTAGACTGTTTGTAACACAAAGAATAAATGCTTGAGGGAATGGATACCACATTCTGCATGACGTGATTATTATCCATTGCATGCTTATATCAAATCTTTCATATACAGCTACTAGGTACCCCAAAAAATTAAAAATTAAAAAAAATTTAATCAAATGTTATAATTTTTTAATTTAATGTAAAAAAGTATTAAAAAAGAAAAACAGTAATTCAAAAATAGGCATACACTAAGATTTCTAATTTCCTATGATAGTTTTAACTTTTTTGAAAAAGCAAAACATCTATTTCATAAATGGCATACATATCATACATAAACCACAAATGGTACAATCATAACCTCCCCACTCATTGTAAAATGCTTGTTGTATTATGCTGTTTGTGAATTCATTCTAAAATGATAAAGAATTTTTTCATTGAGGACAGTAGGATGGAAACAGAGAGAAGCTCCATGAAAAACTCCATACTTTCATACAACTACACCTTCCAGAGCTCTGGAAAGATGTGAGTCTCAATACTCCTTAACTTAAAGTAACCCATTAGAAGTTGAAACTTGGCAAACAGAAAAAATTAAAAGGGAAAGCAAAACTCATATATACTAGAAGACAACAAATTTTTTTTTTTTGGATATAGGCTCTCACTTTGTCACCCAGTCTGGAGTGCAGTGGTGCAATCATAGCTCACTGCAGCCTTCAACTCCTGGACTCAAGTGATCCTGCTGCTTCAGCTTCCCAAATAGGTGGGACTACAGGATTTTTAACTGAATCTTCATTATGCTTTAAATCACATTAAATTACTCCCACATACCATTATTTTACTGTGAAGATGGCATTCTGGTATATTAGAACTAACAGGGAAGTCAGACATCTGAATGGAACTGTGTGACCCTGAACAAGTAAATTATTTAACCTCTCAGAACCTCCTTTATAAAACTGAAATATGTACCTAGAGAAGTTTGTGGGTTTCTTTGGAGATTAAATAAGAAAACTATAGCTAAACACACTCACCTCCCCAGTAAAATGTTCACTATACAGCAGCAAATAGTTCCACTTAGCCTGAAATCAACCTGAGATAACTTGCTAAGTCACACTAAGAACTAAGTAGCAGGTCTCATGTTTGAATTGCAGTTTGTTTGGATCCAAAACCAACGTGTTATAAGGGAGTACAAAAGGATGAAAACTGAAGCAATTTTAAACTAAACAGCTCACACAAATTTCAACATTAGTGGTATATATAAGGCATAAAAGTATTAAAATTTATGAAAGCATTTTGAATATGAAATGTACACAGGGATTATCCCTGAATAGTGAGATCATAAGGAATCTTTTCTTCCTTCTACTCTCCTACATTCTCCAAATTTTTTCTAATAAGCAATAGTAACTTTACAGCAGAAAGAAAAGACATTTTCCTTTTTTTTTTTCCAACTAGGGATGGCAGCTATTTATAACTACCATATAAAAAAGAGAATGTACTGTATCCATCCAAGCCACAATATAGAAAAAAACAAGCTACATGGGAAAGGTCATTTGTTAAATTAGGCTTCCTATCAACTCAACAATGAAATCTACAGATATCTAAGAACTATATTGCATCACTGGTACAACTCACTGCCAAAGAGAGTTTTCTCAAGAGAACATTCTAATTATTTAGTGTGCTTCAAAATGCCCCACCTTCACTTTACTATTTACAATAACCTTTAAGGCTCATTGGAATTTATAATAGTCAATTTCCATTATAATACTGACAAAAGAAAGTGACCAAGTTCCTCTTATGAATACCAGAACTAGAACATCTTAGTTATACATGCTTGCAAATTTAGACTAAATTTGACAAGACAGAATTTTTTTGCTTCCTTTTTTTTTTCTAAGATAGTCTCACTCTGTTCCCCAGGTTAGACAGCAGTGGTGCCATCCTGGCACACTGCAAACTCCACCTCCTAGGCTCAAGCAATTCTCCTGCCTCAGCCTCCTGAGTAGCTGGGATTACAGGCACCCACCATTAGGCTGGGCTAATTTTTGTATTTTTAGTGGAGATGGGGTTTCACCATGTTGGCCAGGCTGGTCTTAAACTCCTGACCTCAAGTGATCCACCTGCCTCAGCCTCCCAAAGTGCTGGAATTACAGGTGTAAGCCACTGCACTTGGCCTTGCTTCCTTTCTTAATACATACTTAATATATTAATACTGGGGAGAAAAGTAAATATGCACACTGTAGAATAAAGAGTAATTAAGATCTGTATTATCCAGGTAGACTCTGGTACCAAACTAATATACAGTCTGCCTTCCATATCCATGGGGTTTGCATCTGTGAATTCGACCAACTATAGATTGGAAATACTCAGAAAAACAACAAAAAAGCCCGCAAAGTTCCAAAAAGCAAAGCTTGAATTTGCCACATGCTAAGCATTACACTGAATCCATGAAAATGAAATGATGAACAGGAATTATATCAGTATTATAAATAATCTAGAGATTATTTAAAGTATAGGAGAGAATGTGCACAGGTTACATGCAAATACACCATTTTATATAAGGGACTTGAGCATCTGCAGATTTTGGTATCTGCAAGAAGTCCTGGAACCAATTTCTTATGGACATGGAAGGACCATATATATTATATCTATATATAATCTTGATAAGATATAGAACTTTTATTATTCTGTAAATTAAGAATTGTTTTTATAAAAATTGTTTCATAACCTCTTTCTGTTTTTGGAGGTGAGGCAGAGGGAAAAGAGAGGAAGAAAAAAAAATCAAAAGATATTATTTCTATATCACAACAAACCAAAAAAAAAAGTACACTTGAAATTCTTCAGTTGGTAATCATACATGTCACTTATCAAGATACTAGAAACAATAAACAATAATGTGTGCCATACAGTGCAGAATCCAATACTCCTCTGCTACTATGAGTTAGTTAAAAACCAGTCAAGTGCTTGTTCCTGATTTTTACATTGTACTACTGTAAGCCACACTACAGGGAAGAATTATCCCAACTCTGAGAAAAAAAGTCAACCTTTCCCTCTCTGCCCTTATGAACAATAAGCCAGTCTGCCATGACAACCTCTGTTCCAAACAGCCTTCCACAGTGCCATCCTGCAGAAATCTAGGATTCAGTACAGCCGCTGTGCCAGATGCAGATAAAATGCAGACCTCTTCACTATGAAGGAAAAAACACAAATAAGTTAACATTTTCAAACAGTGTAACTTTGGAAAATGCTAAATATCAAAATGATTATAATAGTGACAATTTAAGTTCAAGTTAGATTCTACTAAATAATAAACAATATTTATAAGATTAACCTCCTAAACCTAGCCTAAAAAACAGAAGTAACTTTATTTGAATGGAAAGGGCAAGAACTCCTCATAAATTAAAAATTGAAAAAAAGATAAAGTATTAATATTAAAGACAGTAACTTTATTTAAATATGGCAAGGCTGAAAGAATGAAATGTTTCAAAATATAACCACTAATAAATTATATTGCTGAATCTAGCATTAATCAATTAAATTATATTAAAATTATCTTTAAATGTATATTAAGTTTTATTAAAATTATTCTAAAAGCATAACTATGTAAATATCTCTATATAGGTGATTTATATAGCTTAATCTAAATTTAAATAATTATAAAGGTTTCTGCAACAATATACAAAATATACTAAATGAAGCTTAAACTATATCATCATATAACAGAAAACTAATACTCAAAATAATTTTAAAATTCTTTATTATATGTTACCCAATTTGAAAGCTAAAAAATTAAACAATCAACATAATTATTCAATAAGATCACCCAAACAAATGAGAAAAGTAGCAACCTAGGGATGAAATGCTGAAAACAAGGTAAAAATGAAACAGAAGCCTAAAAGAACGAGGAAGGAATAGTCACTTGAACTGTAAATAAATAAAGGGAGACCAGGCTTAAAGCATAGGTAGGAATTAAGGATGTCGGAAGGAATAACATGGAACCACGGAGGTCTTCGAATCAGGAAGTTACAAGAGCAGAAGTGTGTTTCAGAGAGTTTAATCCAGTAACAGAAAGTAACATGGGTTGGAACAGAAAAGATTATTAAAAATTTAAATACAAAGATTTCTTTGAGGTCTAGAAAGGAAGAAAAACTTCTGTCAGATCATGAACTCAAACTTCTAAGTAAGTTAATTGATTTGGAGACTCCTCCATCTGCGACCTATCTTCAGCCATCCTGAGTCTACATTCTGTGGCCTTCTTTTTTTGCTACTCTTTCAAGCGTTGAACGCATCTATTAAGCTTTGAAACCTTTCCTCATGCCTCTTTTTATTTATATAATTCATATTCACTCCCCAAAATCCAATGTAAGCATCAGTTACTTCACTGACATTTTCTTCCAATTCTACCTCAAGCTTTCAGCCCTCTAGGATACCAAAGCATCCTATATCTCAATCTTAAAAATTATTTTACATCATAATTCTCCAACGAATGTAAATATGATACCAAGAACTATGTCTTTTAAAACCGTATCTCTGGCCGGACACAGTGGCTCACGCCTGTAATCCCAGCACTTTGAGAGGCTGAGGCAGGTGGATCACCTCAGGAGTGGTGAGGAGTTCGAGACCAGGGTGGTCAACATGGTGAAACCCTGTCTTCACTAAAAAGACATGAATTAGCCGGGCATGGTGGCAGGTACCTATAATCCCAGCTACTCAGGAAGCTGAGGTGGGAGAATAACTTGAACCTACGAGGCGGAGGTTGCAATGAGCCAAAATCACACCACTGCACTCCAGCCTGCATGAAAGAGCAAAACTCCATCTCAAAAAAAAAAAAAAATCTCTAAGTCCTTAAAGTTTATGACACTAAATCCATGAATAAGGCAAGACAACCAGGGAGTAAGGCAAGATAAGCATGACAAAGTTAGTAGTTAACAAGAGTAGAACAGCTACTATGGAAATAAACAGTCCAGAATTATAACACATGATCTGCAAAGGAAAAGAAAAGCCCACAGAAGATTAAATAATATGGCTCTGTAATGCCCATATTTACTATAGTTTAATGATTTTTCCCTAACAGTAAGGATCACCATAAGAGCAGAGAATCTGAAAGTAAGAATTATCTAAGAATAGATGGTAGAAAAATAAGACAGCAGAAGGTTAAACAGTTTCTAGATAACATCAGTTGTAAACTTTTGAAGGGGCTGAAAGTAGGGTTCAAAGATGGCAAAATAACAAGAAAAGCCAGAACCTAAGTAAGGAACTGAGAAGAAAACTGGTTCAGATAAGGTTCAAAATAAACTAGATATAAAAGAGCAAATGATATTGACAGAAAAACGTTAAGTTGTGATCTGAGAGTAACATTTTATAGTTTCAAAATTTTAAAGCAGAACAGTTTCAAGAGATACTCAGGTCCAAAATATGGTTGAAAGTTAAATGGGATCAGAGGACTTGAGAATAAGAAACTATAATGCCAGCTGCTAGAATGAACATAATCATATGTAACTGGAGGAGATAGCAGAGAAGTAACTAAGAAAGGCAGGAAGAATGCTTTGGAGGTAGCTAATCAAACAGTAGAGTGGCACACACTTCAAAGAAGAGTTGTTCAAACGAAAGGAAGGAGAAAAAGTTATTGAGAACCAAGAGTATGAAAGCCCCTTCCTAATTTGTCAGTGTTAGGAAAAATGATTTGTTAGCAGGAGAAAGTTACATTACAGTAGGTGAAAGGAGGCAGAATGAGTTTATGGACAAATTTAAAGACACATGGCAATTTATTTACAGTAGATCAAGGGTTCCAAAGGTTCCAGTGGAAGAAGTTAATACAGTTATCCACACTATAATGAAGTAAGCTTAGAGTTAATATTTGCTATGTGCCAGCATTATATTCTCATTTAACCACTGATTTAAATGTTTAACTGATCTGTGGTATTATCTCCATTTTAATGTACAAACTGAGGCTCAGAAGAGTTAAATAACTTTCTAAAAGTTACGCAGTCATTAAGCGGCAAAGACGGCATACGAACCTTGATCTAATGTACTCTAAAGCCCACGCTCCTGATCAGTTTGCTATTCTCTTTTCTTTTATTTGCATAAAGCTTTTCCCCTTTCAGATGGCAATCTAAATTACAGTGTCTAGAAAATCAAGTTGCTATTATCATTTACCAGATGCTAGTTGATTCACTGTAGCCCACTACAGCATGACAGCCTAATGCTTTAGCATGTGATTTTATTTCTTGTCTGATTTCTGCCCACCATGCATCTCGAGTTTCTGGTTCATCTGAAAAATAAATTTTAAATCAGTTTGTTACTCAATAGCACATTATCTATATGAACATGAAATGTTTAAAATAAACATACTATGGGAAGTAAAGATGTATTGTCCTATAATGGATTTTTTAACTTCACATCTTTAAAATGCTGCTTCTCAAAAGGCATAAGATTTAACATTTTAAACTCAATGACTGGAAAACAAACTAACTATCTGCATTTGCTTTATTACTTTAAGAGATACCTATAGGAATGTGTGATTAGATATAATTTTAAATGTAGACCCAGAGTTTCCAAATTCTAATCTTAACTATGATTAGAATTTAAGAATTAGACTAAGAGAATATTCTACATCTCACCTCACTGAATGAACAATTTATGTGTTATATCCATAAATTTAATTTTAATTCTGATTTCATTTCTTGGTACCTACTTTTTTATAACTCACTATATTCTGGATTCTTTCCAAGGCAAAGATTTGTCAATGTTAAAAAGAGAAACCTATCTGCAAGCCATCCTTCTACAGAGATGTTGGTCTTTAGGCAAAGTACAGGAAATAAATAGACTAAACTAATTCCAAAAAAAAGAAAAAGAAAAAGAAAAAGAAAGCAAATACACTTAAAAACTTAACATAAATAATTTTTCAATGTATATAAGGGCCAATTTCAGATAGAACACTCCAGGTATTGGTCTGGAATTTTAAAAAATGATTTAGAATCACAGAATTGTATTTTTTAACCAAAGAGAAGTCCAATATTGCTTGTAATGGAGCACTGTAAATGCAGCATTTGTCATACATATATTCCTAATCATTTGCATTTAGCTGCAAACTACTGGTGACAGCAGCTGCAAATTATAGTAACTTTTTATGTACAATGATGTTAAAAACAGAAAGTCTATAATTAGCATATCATGATTTATTTCTTTTTGTGACCAATTCTCATTTGGGAACAACCTGAGATAGAAAAAAAAAATCAATTCTAACTAGAATGCTAAGCTCTTATTATAAATTTTCCACAAAAGAGACACTATTAGAAATCTAAAAACAAAAAAATCCAAAGTTTCTATTTTTGAATTGCAATATATATTAATTTTCAAAATATGTTTTTTTTAAATCAGTAGAATAAGTAGAATTATACTCACTAGTAAAATAGTGAAGACAGCAAAGTAAAGAAAGGTTAAGAGGCGTGTTATAGCTCACATTCCTATGATGAAATTTTTGCTTCCTCCACAGGGAGGAAGATCAGCAAAAGGGAGAAATAAGGAGATAAAAGCCAGAACTACAAATGATGCTAGCCAGTTCTTGAATTAAAGTTTTGATTCCAAGACAGTGCTACCCTAAAACTTTCTTTCGGAAGAAAAGAAAGTAATGCAGAATTCAGGAAACTGAGGAAAAGATCAAAGTACAAGGTAAAATGAAGAAGAGAAACAGAAAAGACTACAATATGGTATTAACAATCAATGTTATAAATTAAGAAATGTGTGAACAATTACGTGACCCTATTTTACACAAATACCATTTGTGTTAAAGAATTTCTTCATATTCCTAAATGAAATGTATGTATTAACAGCAAAAATACACCTCCAAGTCCATACTCTCTTTTTCTTCTAAGACATACACACTATGGACCAATCTGAACATCCATTTAACATCATCCTTTCCTAAAAGAGAATTTTTGTATCGTAAGATGAACTATTATTCAAGTGGCTGCCCTAATCTATTAAATTATTTAAGATTCTGAGAAAATCATTACCACAAATAACTATAGAAATGTATCTCAGTTTAGAAAATACCTATTTTCCCAAAAGACTGCATGAAATAAAAAGTCTAACTTTTCTTAAACTCACTGATACAACCTACTACTTACTTTTTAAATCATTCTAGAAGTTTAAAATATTATTTTCTAAATCAAACAACTATATACTATGTATTTTTTAGGAATAGATTTTTCTCACATTAGGTTTGCCTATATCTGTAAAGTAATACATGGTAGTTTTACTGCTTTAAAAATGAATTTTACAGAAAGTAATCTAAAAACAATGTTTTAAAAATTAATGAAAAATGGAGGAAGCTACTTAAATTCTACATATATTTATTTTTAAAAGGCCAGCATGTCTAAATGGGAAAGTATGTTATAACAATTCCTATGAGATACCACAGGGAATACAAAGTTCATTTATATTAAACTTACCTTAGTATAACACATAAAATAATCAAATAATTAAACCAAACACTATGAAAGAATAAGTGGCTGATTCAAAAAACAAACAAACAAAAAAGCTGAATGCAGCGCAAGTGGAGCATTCATATTCTTCTGACAAATTCACAAGCAGCCTTTATTTTAACACATGAGCCACACAATTGCACATGGGGATGCCATTACTGTATTTAATAAAGTATTTACAAGTTTAATACAAAGCTAAAGAGTTACATAACATGGGAGCTAAGGAAGCAAATGGCATATGTCCGCACTCCAGAAAACTTCTAAATTTGGTTTTTGGCTAAAGCGAAAGCTCAAAGAACGAAGGGTTTGCAAAGCAGATTCAGCATACAGGAGCCAGAAACAGTGGATATTTTGGCGCATGCTTGGATCAGGTGACAGTACAGACTGAAAACTATGGCAGCTCACTGAAATGGTTACAGAAAGTAATGGCCCTAGATTCTAGGTGAAAGCAAGGCAAGCATACAGTAGGGAGCACTTAATCACAAACTGGTAATTGTATTAACAATTATCTACAACTGTAAGAAACAGACTAAAGGAAAAATTTTGACTACTAAATTTAGGTGGTATTTAATTAAAACAAAATTAAGATTAATTTATTTAATATTAAAGAAAAGTTAAATTTATCTTCAAAGCTTATTTTATATTCACGCCAGACAGCATGAGCTAGAGAATCCTCAAGTAGTAATTATGATTCAGCCTCACCTATTACCAATAAAAATTCAGAGATATCATAGTATTTAATCCCTATAATAGAATGTTTAAGGTTTAAAACCTGATAACTACAGTTTTATAGGAACGTATTGTGTTTTCCTATAAGAAACATACTAATGAATTTGAATCATTTTATTCACCCTACTAAAGTACAAAATTGAGGATACTATATTAATATAAAAGCAAACAGAGTCTGGTTTAAAACTTTGCGGCAACTATATATGCAACACATGAAATGATACAATTTAGGTATTTGAAGAATATACAGCTGAGATGTGAGGTCACATTTAATAAACATTTCAAAAATGTTAAGAATGAAATCTCTTTACCTTAAACACTATGTTTCTCCTGATAATCTACAGAATTATTTATAATTATAAAAGGTTATCATTTTAAGAGAAATAAATATTTCATTATTATGCTAATTATATTTTATACTATTTTGTATTTCTTCTATGGGTTAAAACTCGTAGATAATATCGCAAATCTTTTAATATATCCTCTTAATTGCAGGCATGAACTGAGCTCTAAATCAATCCTCACTGATGTCTGTTTAGGGGCAATGTCAGTACACTTGGATTGATGTCAACATTCATTCATTTTTACTATGTTACATTTCTAGAGCATGTCCACAGCTTGATATCTTGCCATCTTTTTAATATTTTATCTTGTTTCTGAAGTGCAGGTGAAACTGGTAAAATTCTAAAATGGCAGTTTATACCTCAGAAAATAACCATGTGAACAACTCAACATAATATGCCTTTATTAAACTCAACCTCATTGAGATTTTAGGCAATCACACACTTGGCAACTAAGAAACACCGACTACCTGAAATGTTAAGTTCAATCCATTTTTATATAGCTCTGGGAGAGAATAACTCTGCCTTGCAGATTCTTCTAATATGGTTAGAAGAAAAAAGAAATTGTTCTAACGTTTTAAAGCACAGTGACTATAGTTAACACTGTACTGCATATTTCAAAATAGCTACGAGAGAACTTGAAATGTTCCCAACACATAGAAATGATAAATACTCAAGGTAATGGATACTCCAAATACCCTGATTTGATCATTACTTATTCTATGTATGTAACAAAACAAGACATGTACCCCATAAATATAAACAAATATTATGTATCAATAAAAAAATTATTTTAAAAATGGACAGTTATTCAACCTAATTTATAAATCAACAAAAGGAGATAAAATGTTAGGTTGGATCAAAGGGTTTTAATACAATGTTAATCTACCATGTTAAAGGACATTATAAAAAGCTATATTCCCAAATACCTGAAAATAACATTCCAACTGCTAAACTCTTGAAGAAGATAAATTTCCCCTAATGAAAAAGAAATTAGAGAGTTCAGGTACAAGGGAGTATATAACCTCAAACTGGGTGAGGATCAGTAGACTAGGAAGAAGAGTCTCATTACAGAGGAAGCCATGTGCAAATACAGAGCAAACATCAAGACCTAGTAATTTGGGATGTTGGGATGAAGCTAAGATACAATCCATGATGAGTCTTTACTATCTGTAAATTTAGAAAGTTAAATGTGTAATCTACTCCATAATTGTGATACTTCACTGCATACACACACACATGCACACACATACAATATAACTGGATTTTCATTACTCTAAAAATTACTGGTAATATAGAAAAGCTCACATATTACACATGCTGTATTTATGCCATGTTGGATCTTGAACTTTTATTTATTTAAATTCCTGAAAACCTTATTAAAATACTGAAAACCAAAAGCTGTGTAACTACTTTAGGTATAGTCTGCACATCTGCTTATAAGTATCTCTCAGAAAAAATAATAATTGCTGAGATTATCAGCAGAAAGCCTACCACCTATCTCCATTTAACTAACACACACATATCCATACACTAAAATAATGTAAGAATTATCCTAGACTTGTGTGTACAGGATGTTTGCCTGGCTTAACAATGATGTTTCCAGTACCGAACACGGTGTTCAACACATGGTAGGCATTCCACAAACATCCACTGAATAAAAACTTCACCAAATTGAAACTTAAAATTAAAAAAAATATATTCATTCAGATGAGCAGACTGATATGTACATTCTATAAATATATCCTTATATAATCAGGTGACTCACAGTTTGTTACCATTAAGTTTTTTTTAAGCAATCATTGTACTTCTTTTTATAGGACATAACTACTCACTTTTGCTCCTAAAATAAAATGAACTTTCTAAACAATTACAATTCTGATGGCTAAAAAAAAGACTAATATTTTCTAATTATGAACCATTAATCCAAAGCTTGCCTTATTACTAGTAAAAGTTTATTATATGATTAGAAAATCTTAAGTATAATGTGTTCTAAGATCTACAATCTGTCTAAAATAAAATTTGCTTAAAAACTCTTTAAAAATATTCTCAAAAACACACAAAAGGCTATCTAGTGTTAAACAACTTGTTTTACTAACTCAGGACTTAAAATATAAACTCAAAAATTTTGTCTAAGTTTGAAAGCTATCTCCAACTAATATATAATTACATTTTGATACCATACTATATAACTACTTTATTTCTTCTTGCCACTTCCTGAAAAAATATCTAAGCTGACTTGCCATCTACACAGAGAAAAAATAGCAAATTATCTGTAACTATCAAGATTATCACTGATTTAAAAATTATATATGTGAGCAACTCAAATACTTCTAGTGGTAACTCAGGGGAAAAAATAAAAGATCATACTCATTTGAAAAATGAGTTAGGACTATTAAAATTTACTCTTTAAATATTTTCTCATCTCAACTTTCAAATAAACTTGAGTTTCCAAAGGGTAGAACTCAGTTGCTAAGTATAATTTTAGAGCTGTAAGTATGTGGAATAATTCCCCTTTCTTTCTCTTGCCTTGAAAGCAGAGAAGAACCTGCTTCATTTGTCACATTTCACTAGTTACTAGGTTCTGCTGTTATTATATTTAAAATGTCTCATTAATTTATAGCTAAGAGCATAGGTTCTGAAGCCAGAGTACTCAGGTACAAAATGTGGCTCAGCCACTTTCTAACTATTCACCTTTGGAAAACTACTGTTTCACTTTGCTCACCTACAAAATAGGAAATTAGTGCCAAACTCATAGATCTGTTTTGGGGATTAAATGGCCTACAATTATAAAGCACTTAAAAGAGTACGTGCCACATAGTAAGTTCTTGATAAATGTAGCTCTCCTATCACCACCAAAACCTAGGTTACCTATGTAGCCAAGGTTACCACACAGTATACTAACCCATCACCCTGTCTCTAGTCTTGTTGCCTTTAAGCCTATTCTTCACTCTATAGTCAATGACCTAATGCAAATGTGACCATGGGCTACCCTTATTTTTACGTACTTTCATTTGTAGAATGTCACACACCAAGATTTGTAAATGCTGCATCCTCCTTCCTAGCAGCAACACTCGCCTGCCTGGCCTTTCTCAAAGTCTGTTACCAAGCCAGAAACATAAGCAGTATGATAAGTAAAGGCAACATTTTCAAATAAATTCTAATATTAGTTCCCTTCTTCCTGCTCTATAAAAACATTTCTAAGGCTGTGTGTGGTGGCTCACGCCTGCAATCATAGCACTTTGGGGGGGACAAAGCAGACGGATCACTTGAGGTCAGAATTCGAGATCAGCCTGGCCAACATGGTGAAACCCCGTCTCTACCAAAACACACACACACACACACACACACAAATTAGCCAGGCATGGTGGCACATGCCTGTAATCCCAGCTACTTGGGAGGCTGAGGCACAAGAATCACTTGAACTCGGGAGGCGGAGATTGCAGTGAGCTGAGATCCCACCACTGTACTCCAGCCTGGGAGACACAGCAAGACTCCATCTCCAAAAAAAAAAAATTCTAACACTGTACACTGTAGTTAACACAAACTAAGGCAGCAAAGCAGAAGAAAAGAAGACAAAAAAAAATGCTAAACTAACCAAGATACTTTGTACTCAGTGGCAAGCATCCTAGTAAGTATGAAGTAACTATGTAAACATCATCAAATAAATACTGGCTAGGATATCGTTTTGTAAATGCTAGAAGTTTCAAAACCACACTCAAAGTATGTATAAACATGGGTCCAAAAACACTGAAATATAAATCTATGTGATTCTCCCATGTATCCTTCAAATCTGAGCTCAAAAATTACACTTCTATCAGCTTCCCTCATACACAGAGTTAATCAAGGCTTCCTCTCTAACTCTTTATCTTGTATCACATCATACCACACAGTAAATTATTTAATGTTTTTCTATCCTCCAAGAATATGAGTTTCATGAAGGCAGGGGGACTGGCAATCTTTACACCCTAGTACCTAGCAAATTACATGGCACAAAATAAATTCTGATGTAAGCTTGCATAATCTGTCATATTTTATACAACATGACTGTATAACAACATTTTCCTATACCTTTCCACATTTTAATGTTTCTGAAATAAGAATGTCTAATGATTAATAGGTATGTTTAATATGGTAGTATATATTTTTCTTTTCTCTTGGAAGGTTGTTATTAAAATGATGATGCCTCATATAATACGTGGTGCAAAGAAGACAGGAAATACAGTGTGACTGAGCAATTCTAGCCCTAACAAAAATGACATCTCAACAATTATCTTCCTAACATGGTCAATTCTTGATTTTCCACATAGGAGAACAATGGCTAAATATTCTCAAATTACAAAGAATAATACATAAATGATTTGCATATGTTTACCTATCTCAAATTTTTCTTCAGAATTGTCAAGTTATTTTTCCTAAACAAGTATGAAAATCAGTTTTCTGAAGATATACTAGCTCTTATTAGAAAGATTCTAATTACTCAATCGAAAGCGTACTACAAGGTGTCATCATTTATGTTCTTTTAACATTCTATAACTTATATCTACCTTTTTGCTTCATACACGACCTACCTGACATTATTTTAAATGATGGCAAGATATACTGCTTCCTCAACCATGTTTTTCTTTGTCAAACCATAATTCTGCTTATGTGGGACAATGTCCTTATAATGTCTCTAAGATTTCATTATTACTATTCCCATTTCCAAGACTGTTCCATCACTTGACCAACACATCTCACCCTAAACATCTCCACCCTGACAAGACATCAGTTCCTTATATTATTAATGATCAATCTGCTCTCAATGTCCTTTTTCCATATATCTTTCCACTATACTAATCTGCCTATGTTTTAAAATTTCTTATTTTTAAGAAATTAACCTAGTAAGGTATTTTTCAATTTCTCACTAAAATCCAATTATAAAATATTACACTAACACATGATCACTTTAATTCTAATCAATGACAGCACGCTGGTACAAACCTGAATAGGAAATTTCCCTGAGGATTTACCAACTGATACCAATCTATATCTGCAAAGGTTGGACTTAGCATATGGTTTACCAGACTGAATTTAGGTTAATCTACATGATGAACATGATTTACTTCATAGTCAAACATGCATTATTTACATCAAAACTTATATCTTGAACTCCTAAGAACAAAAAAGTTTACAATATTGAAAAGATTATGAGATATTATCTAAAATTCTGAGCCCCTTGGTGATTTTGCTTTTCTGTAAGATATACTTTCTGAGACAAACAACTGAAAAATTTCTTTAGGCAACATACCAGCTTCTGACACTGAATCAAAATGGTTGTATTATTTCAATCTAAAAAATATAATATAAACAATTAGAAATATACATTATTAATATGTTTTATCAAAAAGAAAAATTAATTGCTTTGACTCTAAAGCACATCATCAGCTGTAAAGCTCTCTTAGTCTGGTTTATTTAAAAGCTACAAACTGTATTCATACGTAAAGTTACTTTTTAAAAATTATATTCACATGTGGAAAGGGAAGAAGGAAAGTTTAAGAAAGCTGTTAATTCCCAAAAAGTTTGTTCTTAGTTATCAAATTTTGGAACACTTCTAGAATTATAAATAAAAATGCTAACGGTTATACTTTTACAGTATTCTATAGAACACTAAACATATTCTATTCACATCTAAATATACTTTATTTTTAGATTTGTGAATCTAAATATTAACTTATATTTAACAAATATTTGCTTAATCATAAAGTTAATGCCTACATCATTTACCTGATATAAAAAAACATCCAAAATGTAATAAATATAAATTTAAATGATAATTCTGAAGTTAATCACCTAAGTTGTTGATAATTTATGGTATTTCTATAGCTTTCATTAATTCATTTTTGTTAACACATTTTTTTATTTGTATTTCCATTGAAATTACAAGAGTTATTACATACACAGCACAGAATATATCTGTATAACTGAATTGACCTTAAACCTACTTCATCTAGAACATTTCTAAAAACTTCACTGAGCTGCCATAATTTTTGTCAGCATATGTAGTACTGAATGACCATTAAAATACCTGAATTGAAACTATTCCAGTCTAGCAGTTTGTAAGATCTTGTGTTACCCATAATTCCGACAAAGGCTGAGTTCAAAACAGCAAATTAGTAGATCAGTTTTAGGTGCAGAATAGTAGGAAAAAAACAAAAAACACTACAAACAAGAACGCAATTGACAAACACCACTCGACAGGAACTGGAAAGACACAGACAGCAGAGTTAATAAGAAGGAGAAATAGAAAGGGGAGAAGGAGCATGCTATAGTAATCTAACATTA
This sequence comes from Plecturocebus donacophilus, assembly GCA_004027715.1. Taxonomy (NCBI): domain Eukaryota; kingdom Metazoa; phylum Chordata; class Mammalia; order Primates; family Pitheciidae; genus Plecturocebus; species Plecturocebus donacophilus. The sequence goes on from PVKP010009682.1 coordinate 37,473, forward strand.
ACTAATCTAATGATTTAATTACCTTCATTTTTAAAACCACCCCATTCTTTCCCTTGTCGTAGTCACCTGTTCGCTCAATATTTACCAAAGGAGGGTGTTCTTTAAAAATGCCTCCAAAATAATAATCCATAGTTAGCAGGTGGTAGTGGTTTTAAAATAAGATTTTTTTCCCTTCTATACTGAGAATGAAACAAAAATTTCCCATATTCACTGGTCAAAAAATAGCTGCAAAATTCATTTGAGAATGCAAACACGGCATTTTTAACATTAGCACATGCATCTCAATCCACTGTTAAGTTTCTCTCAGCAGAGTAACTCAGAGTCACAAAATTAAAACATCATTACAGTAGATGTTAATCTAGAGTTTTAAGATTCAGCTCTTCTTCAATATATTAAAATTTCTTCATAAATAATTACTTAAGAGGCCTGAAGATTAGTAAATGTTCTTAAGAAAATGTTCCTTTTTAGTGCGTAATACATAAAAGAATCTGAAGAATGTGACATTTATTTTTTGAAATGGAGTCTCCCTCTGTCACACAGGCTAGAGTGCAGTGGCACAATCTCGGCTCACTGCAACCTCCATCTCTAGCGTTCAAGTGATCCTCCTGCCTCAGCCTCCCAAGTAGCTAGAACCACAGACATGTGCCACCACACCCAGCTAATTTTTGTATTTTTGGTAGAGAGAGGGATTCACCGTGCTGCCCAGGCTGGTCTTGAACTGCTGAGCTCAAGCGATCTGCCCACCTTGGCTTCCCAAAATGCTGGGATTACAGGTGTGAGCCACTGTGCCCAGTCAGAATGTGATACTTTAAATTAAAATAATATAATATTGTAACTATTAGAATAATTATACATATTTAACTAAAAATAAAACAAAATGAAAATGTAACTCATACACCATTGAAAGCACTTATATGTATGTCCATGATCTTTTGGGAAATAATCCATTAATAAGTTAGAATTTCTACATGTAAACTGAAAAAATGCTCTAAACTGGGAGGAAAGGAAGAGAATGGATGAGCTGGTAATTATAACACACAAAATACATTCTGTAATAAGAATTATTCTTTTCTTCCCTGGGATTAGATTCTTACATTTCTTGCAAAGTTAGCATGAACTGGCAGGTAAAGTAAACCCCAAAATGCAGTTAGTTTGTGTTTTTTTTTAAGTAGTAACATTTTAAATACAACTCTCTACCTTATATTTAAGTAAACTTCATTTGTTCTCTCAGACTTTATAGCTTACTCAGAGTACATGGAAGCAACAAAATAAAATCAAAATTTTTTTTTTTTTTAGCGACAAGAGTCTCACTCCATCGCCCAGGCTGGAGTATAGTGGCGCAATCTCAGCTTACTGCAACCTCTGCCTCCTGGGTTCAAGCAATTTTCCTGTCTCTGCCTCCCAAGTAGCTGGGACTACAGGCACCTGCCACCACGCCCGGCTAATTTTTGTATTTTTTAGTAGAGACAGGGTTTCACCTTGTTGGTCAGGCTGGTCTCAAACTCCTGACCTCAGGTGATCCACCCACCTCGGCCTCCCAAAGTGCTGGGATTACAGGCATGAGCCACCACACCTGGCCCAAAATGTTTTTCAATAAGCAGAAGATATCACCAGTAATTAAATATATTCCTGAAATCATGTTTCTAACTATCAGATCAGTGGGTGCCATATATTAGAAATATTTGAGTCAATGGTCCATAGAAACACAGGTAACTAGCCTTGGGTCACAAGGTTGATGTCAGGTATCTTAACTGAGTACTTCCTTGCATTTTCCAAATAATTCAAGTTCTGTAACACAAAGATGTAGAATTTGGCATAGTCTTCAAAATCCCAATATGTTAAACTGGCATCAGTCTGAATTTTTCTTTAAGTACTGTACACAAATACTACAATAAACATCTTATATTGTCCACAAAAATAAGAAACAGGAGAAAAAAAACTAAAGACGGAAAAAAAAAAGAGAAAAGCAGTGCTTAGAAGATGTATTTGCCCAGCTTTAGAGTGAAATAATCCTGACTTGCACTGCTTTTCTGAAATCTCATTCAGGGTCCAGAGAATTCTAGTCTTCTCTGTAATAAACTCAAATGACATCAAACTACAAGGCATAAATTAAACTTTAAAAAAAAAGTTAAAGAATAATAACACTCTGCATCCTCAAAAATAGTCATTATCTACAATGTTTTGGTCCAATAACTTCAAAGCATTTTATTCTTCTTTTTATAGCTGTCAATACAAGTCTCACAAAGAGGTTACTAGATGCGGTAATTTAAAATTTTCAAAAAATACATATGTATATATGCCAAATAAGAATACTAATGTAACTTCAGGTTTAACGTATGTTGATTGAGCATCTAGTCAATGAAAAATGCAAGAACACATTCCATATGGAAAGTTCCCACTATCTATCATGGTTGTTTTACACGTAGAAAAATCACCAGAGTATTTCTGATTCAAGGGCCTGAATCCACCAGGACTTTAATTCCTACTGGCTGTAATAATTATGGTCCTATATTTTAAAGAAGTGAGCTACTATGCTTACTGGTTTGCTTAAACAGAACAAATAGCTACATAAAAGAAACTGAGGGACCAGATGTTGGTTGGTTTATCTGTTTTTCAATTCTTAGGTACTCTACACAATGTTTACAGTTACTTTGTTGCCCAGGCTGGATTCCACCAATGACAGAGTGGAATCCCAGCACAGTGCTGGGATCTGGGTTCTATGTCTTCTGAGGGCTGCCTGGGCAGGCTGGAGGGGACTGATGGCCGTGGTCTAAGACAGTCCCAGCGTGTTCAAGTTACACAATGAGCTCTAAGAAATGACAGCTCCAGTTGCCTGCTCAGGAAGAGGGTCTTTGACCCATAGACTCATCTGCTTCCCTCTGCTACCAATCTGTTATGACACCCACAGTGTTTACATAGGTCTCGTGTTGCCCAGGCTGTTGCCCAAGTATGTTGCTCTGGGCTCAAGCAATCCTCTTGCTCCAGCCTCCTGAGTAGCTGGGACTACAGGCACATGCTACTGTGCCCAGCTTTACAATTATATTTTTTAAAATACCTGTTTTAAGAACAAGGAAATTAAGTAATCTATAAAGAGCTACTGCTAATGAAAAGAATTAACATCTTAAACTAATGGCCATCCATAATAGTCAATTTATAAAAATTTTTTTCTCCCTTGGGTCAAAGAAAATAGCTGACAAAAGTTATTTAAGGATTTCCTTAAAGTGATACTGTGACCAAAAATAAACCAAGATTTGTTTTTTACAGAAAACTAAAATATCCTTAATTTGATTATTTATAATTAAGATTACTACGAATATATTTAAGTAACATGCTAGTTTACATTTTCCTCTTTTCAGATATATTTGGCATTAAAAAATCATAAACATCAATTTTAATAACCACAGTTTAAATAAAGGAAACATTGAAACTTTTTAAGAACATACCAGGATTGTGGATACGATCCAAAAGCTTCACAGAACGTGCACTAACTACACCCCCAACATGTACAAGGAACCCGGGAGGAAATGCCGTCAAGGTAAAAAATGGAAATTCCTAGTGGAAAGAATAGGGGAAAAATACAACTCACTGCATGTAAAGTGTAAAAAAATTGCTTATTAAAAAGCTTGTCATAAGCAAATGTATTACATCTCTTGAAATAAAAGGCCACCCATTATATATTACACATGCTTTGTAATTAAAAGTTTTGTTAAATGTTTAGACTTCTAAATCCATTTTCCCATATATACAATGTTATACAGAATCCAAAGATCCATTTCATCAGTTCTCAATGAGGAGAAAAAAAGTGTTCTTTCAATTTGAAACACATTCTTCCTTCCTCTCAATCTCCAACTCTGATGAGATGAGGAAACTACTCTAACCCTATACCCCATTATCTATTTCTCTGTGGTGTAGACATCCCCTTCACATGAACACCCAATCTAAGACACTGGTAAAGATGCTAAAAACCTGGGGCCAAGAGACTTAAATGAAAGTGGGACTAAGGGAGGGTAAGTGAGAGGATAAGTAGTGTGGGTTAAGAGAAAGAGGATAGGGGCAAGTATCAAGTTGAGGTGGGTAGAGAATCATTGTGTGAACTTATTTACTCTCCTTACTCTATCAACGCCATGGTGGCAGGAACAAATGCAAGTGCATAAAGGTATATTAAGGAAAGGTGAAAGGTATATAGATAACAGCTAGGGAGAGAATAAAATTCCACTAGTTCTTGAATGATTTATTCTCCCCTTCTCTCTCAAAGACATGAAATTCATCAACTTAGAGATAAAGAGAAACATAACAAAGTGAAATGAAAAAGCCAAGAAAGGAAATTCATTGAAATAGCACCCAATAAGAAAAAGGAGCTCCTGTGAAAACATGGAGGCCTCTCACATTTACATACTGGATGCATGTAAGGAAAACTTGGTGTTTGACCTGTCTGGCTCCAAGATTAATGTACCTCACTTAACTGAATCACTTACTACTAGCCTCAGCTATTTTAAACATAATTGAGCATAATTGAGAAAAATAAGCAAAACAGGACTCTCAACAGTCAAAAGAACTGTTACGGTCTCAAGCACTAAAGCTCACATACTTTATTCATAGCAGACTCCCACAGATCATATTCATACTATAATATTATAGTAGTTACAAATATGTATCTTAAGAACATATGATTCTAAAATTTATCATGATCTTATTTTCAAGACAACCACAGATTAAATGCAACAAAAAAAAAGCTGGTAAAGAGATACAGAGTACTACCAGAAGCAGGCACATTAAAAGCAGCAAGAATTACTTACTGGCTGCTTCAAACATGGAGAATACAAACTCACAAAAGCATAGTCACAAAGCACGGCAACTTGGAATCATTTAGCACAAAAGCAATCATTCCTGCGCACCTCAGTAACCCATGAAGGTTGAGTATAAATAAATATATGTTTGGGTGTGGGTGTGTGTATACATACACACACATATTTAGAAATAAATTCAGTTCAAATTTAGAAGTAATCTTTAAGAGAAAGAAAAATCTACACTATATAGGAAAAAAGTGTAAAAAACTAGTCTATGAAAGTGGTTAGGTTTGGCCCAGCAGACAAGTAGAGGGAAAATAAGGAAGAGGATGGAGACAGAATACGTCACTAATAATAAATGTATTACAATATGTTTAGTCAAAATGTATCCTTATTTCCATTTAAACTTTTTTTTCTGCCCTCAAAGTTTTATTTCTGGAACGCTAATAAAAATTGTACAAACTAGAAGTTTACCTCACAATAAATTCATATTTATTGTTAGGAAATTTGAATGTAAATGAAGTTTTGAGTCATAAAAATATTTGAATGGATTTATTCTTAGGTACAGCACATATGGGGTAATTACACAACAAATATTAAGTGTTAAAAAAGTTGAGAAAACAGTTTGGTAATCACAGAGCAAGTCCATTTGAACTTTGTAAATGTGAGTTTTAAATGAGAAACGTATAGGTGAGCTTATATTATTAGTAATGTATTAGATTTTTTTTTTTCAGTGTTAGGATCACTTAAATTTTAATATTTCCTCAAACTATCTGAGGCATGTGGTGGTCTCAAAGCATAAAAAAAATCACTTTATATGTAATCTTTATACTTAAATCTTTTAAATATCTAGGCAAGAAATACTGAAAATAACATTTTTGTAAGCTAAATGCAAGACAGTACTTCCTTCTTCCTTCTAAAAGAAATAAAATAGGTAAATTATATATTAGAAAACATTCTCATATAAGATTTTACATAAGTATGAAAAAATGAAGCTAAATGACTGCTCAATTCAAGGTTCTTTACCCTTCTCCCCAAAGTTTCTTTGTTTGAGATAAAGAAAGGAGGGAAAACATCATATTGGAGTTGGTCAGAAAGAAGCACACAGGGCAATGGCTGCCCAAAGATGCCACAATCCACTCTGCCGAATTAAAACTTCACCTTACAGGTCCCCAGTTCACCTAATCAGCACACCAATTCACTTTAAAACACAAAATTTAACCTATAACAAATTAAAATGCCATTTTATTTAGCCAAAATTCCATCTTCATACAATTCTCTCATTAGAAGGGCTTCCGCTGAAATCTATAGCAGATTGTTAAGTACCTATTGTCACCACCATAACTGGCAACTACTGTCAAGTGCTTCTATGTGCCAGGCCCTGTGGCCTATGTTTTATAACCTTTCCCATGAGGGAAGTACTATTATCTTCATTTTTTTTATATGAAAAACTGAAGTCAAGAGGGCCTTTTATTCCTAGACTCTTTCTGAGCAACAAACTTTATCATCTGGTTTCACTATCATTTAGAGTTCAGGACTTGATTTTATTACACCTGATGAATTTATAGACTTTTCTTCTGTGTAAAAGAATAGCTTCTGCTGGGTGCAGTGGCTCACGCCTGTAATCCTGAACCTTAGGAGGCCAAGGCACGTGGATCACCTGAGGTCAGGAGTTCAAGATCAGCCTGGTCAACATGGTGAAACCCTGTCTCTACCAAAAATACAAAATTAGCCAGGTGTGATGGCGGGAGCCTGTAATGTCAGCTACTCAGGAGGCTAAGGCAGGAGAATCACTTGAACCCGGGGGGTGGAGGCTGCAGTTAACCGAGACTGTGCTACTGCGCTCCAGCCTGGAAAACAAAAGCAAAACTTCATTTCAAAAAGATAACAAAGAAAAGCTTCCTTAAGATCAGCCCAAGCACACCCTGCTTTCAGCGCCTAGATGTGAATTTCAGGAATTGCAGAAGAAATTTTCTCCACAAAGTCTTCATATTTAAAGCAGCTTTCCCTGTGGTACCTACATAAACTTTACATGCTGATGCTTTGTCATAAGCCAAGGACAGGCAGCATAAAAATATTTAATAGTGTGTGCTCAAAGACAGGGGAGCTGAAAAATCATCAGAGCACAATGGGAGTATTCTTTTAAAAAGAGATTTAAATAGGATATTTCTTAGGAGATACTTAAATAGTTTATTCTTCAAATCAAATACTCTTTTTATTATTGTAAAAGACTAAACCTTCTAGGTATAAAATCCCTAACAGATTTCTACCATGATTTATTATTCAATTTTACTCCCACTTCTAAAAAGATCAAAATTCTCCAAGAGTTTACCAAAGTGTGTTTCCCAAAGTGTGTTCCTCACTAACAGGCATTTTAAAAGAAAAGTTCTATGGTAGAATATATTTAGGAAATGCTAAGTTAAACTAAGTTAACTAGGTTTCTTTGCTGAAGGAACTAAAAAAGTACTTCCATGTTTTCTCCCAGGTAAAATAAAAGTCTTAATGAAAAACAAATCTGGCTGAGCATGGTGGCTCACGCCTGTAATCCCCACACTCTGAGAAGCTGAGATGGGAGGATCACTTGAGCACAAGAGTTTGAAACCAGCCTGGGCATTATAGTTAGAGCCTCTCTTCTAATTAATTAATTAAATATCTATTTACTTTACAACAAAAAATTCATAGGTGGAACTTTAATCTAAATAAAACTTTTATCTCTATTTCTCATCTCCCAAAAACCTGGCAACTATTGCCAAGATCTTGTCAACTTATTTTTTAATGTTTCTGTTTAATTTTGAGAACTACTACTTGAATAATCTGTAAAAGAGATTGGGCAAATAAAGTTTATCTTTCCTCAAGAAAAAAAAAGCCATACAACTGATTAAGGGTGGTTTAACCAAGAGATGAAAATGAAAATTAAAGAAATAAATATAAAACATCACATAAGCAGATCATGTCAGTGACATAATCTAGTGTTCAGGCTGGCAGAATTAAATCACATCTGAACACATAAGGGGAGAATTCTTCACACTCCTTGTTTTTCCCAAAACAAAAGCCATACTAATGGAAGTCACCAGTGAATAGGAAAGCCGAAGACGATAATGCTTTTGCTGCGTACTTAAGAGCAGTTACTTAAGTAAGTTAGACAATGTAGACGTACTGCCAACTCAGGACTGACAAAGTTGTAAATGAAAATTATAGTTCTCTATACCTTTACTGTTAATTCCATGAAGACTATTTAGTAATCTATGTCCAATGTGTAAATGTATCCAAAATTTTAAGAATGTTTAAATGCATATTTGAAAACACAAATTTTATCCAAACTAAGTTCAAAATGCTTTTCACTGATTAATATTTTTTTCCCTTAAAGTGAAATGGTTTTTAAAGATTCTTGGTACAGGTAGTAAAGTCACGGGGACATATCCAAGTAAAATCTAATTATATCAAATTTCAAGAGAATCCACATTTTTCTGTTGACGTGAATTCCAGAATGGTAATTTGATTACAAAAAATCATATTTCTACTGTGAAAAACTCTGTAGAGAACATAAAAATGGGACAGGGAAAGAGGTAAGAGCATTCTGGCCTAAAAAAAATGGTAAGCAGAAACACACACTTTCACTCACACACACCTTCACTCTGACACTCTTCAACATTTTCAGTCTTTTGTTATATTGGGTTTTAATAGTTGATTTGAATGTGTAGGTGGGCCTTTTGGTGGCAGTTGCAGGTTTGCCTGCAAGGTGCGAGAGTAGCTGAAAGGTAACTGCTGCTTGATAGGGCATGAAGCAAAAAATGAGCCAAAGTCTCATCATTGCTTAGTTCAGCTCTGCTCTCTCCAGCCTTGTCTAGGTAAACAGTGCATACACAAATACTGTCAGCATAAGGAGGGAAAAGTCTAGAAAAATAAATTGTACCAACCTTTAGAGGAGAAATACCTTTATTTTATGAAATGTATCCTTTTACAGGTATTTACTCTTTCATCTTTTTTCCCCCAAATGCTAGTGTAATATAGAACATGTAAAAGAAAACTCTGTAAATGCTTATAGCTTCCAAATCAGACATAATGAAAGCTATAAAACTGTCTTTAAATTATTGACATGACATACATAACCATGCACCATATTAGTAGAAAAAAGAACATGAGCCTCACAGTGCTACTAAATTTAAAAAAAAAAAAAAATTTTGCATTATGAAAAGAAAAAAGCTTTCAACATTTGCTAAAAGCTTAAATAAAACTTAAATGACCAAGATTAAAACTAGAAAAGCTTTCAGTACAAGAAATAGGCTCTCACACATTTTTCAGAAACATACCCGCCTTCTACAGAACCTATGAGGCGATCCTCCCTTAGCAATGAAGTTTATTTAAAAGAAAAGAGAGAGAAATCATCCAAAAACTGTAACTGCTTATTTTCCTAATCAACAAATATAACTAAATATTAAACTTACAATAACTAAAATAGATGCATTATATTGAATAACATTATTTATTTTTTTTAGATACTGCAGTGAATGCAACCATATTATTTATATTAATCTTTAGAAATACAGAATCTGGACATTTCTTATTCCTAAGAGATTGGCCAATGATAAAAGTAATCTCAGTGAATAAATATATTAATATACTAAGAAATTATTTTAAAAATTAAAATGCTACTGGAATATTTTTTTCTGCAAAAATGTTTACCATCTCCTTTCCAATAATAAATGTAATGGAAAATGACTTCAGCATTCAATAGGTTTTCTCAAAAACAGTATTTCTGATAAAAGACTGGAGGACAAAACAAAAATTTTTATATAATTATTCCAAATCAAAAGTAATTATGCATAAACAAATTACTTTGATACCTTAACTACATTTTGGACTTCAAAACTGCAATATTACAGCTATGTAATCAAAACAGTTCATGAAAGCATGTAAGTAGTACATGGAAGCATAAGATAACAAAGTCATAATTCACAGTGTAAGAATATAGAATATCAAGTGAATCTTACCCTCTGTTCCAAAGCTGATTGAGTCTGTTGTCTTAAAAGAGCTTTAAATGGCCCCCCTTCTTTTCCAGCACTACCACTTCCCATTCCTACAGAACATCAGTACATAAATCACAACCAAAAAAAAAAAAAAACTATAGAAACAAAGTTTAATTGCATTCATCTTCATAAACAACATGAGTAGAAATATGATAAAATGATCAAAACATTTAAAGCACTGGAGATGACAACTAAAGCACATATTTTACTCTATTTTTATTCACAAAGTTTTCTATAGATGTAAGATGTCAGAGTCCTACTGACCACAGCTAGTTTGGGGCTTAATTTTTTTCTGAAAATTATAAGAAAAATTATGTTAAGGTGATGAATCTTTGTAAAATATTCCATTTTAAAAGCTGACTCATAATTTTTAAAATCAAGATAATAACAATTACTAAGCTAACAATTTAAGAATACTAAAAAATGAGAAATATTAAACGTCTGATTAAATGTAAATATAGAGACAAAAGCACTACTTGTGCTCACTTAAAATATTCCAAAATTCTCTAAAAAGCATAAAATTTAGGTGATTTTGAAATATAGTCAAATCTATTTTCTTTTAACTTCCCATTTCTAAACATATCATGACAAAACAGTAATTTCATACTTGTCAATGCTCATTCACAAAAATCAACATAAAAATTTTTAAAATAAACAAAAAACCACAGACATGTAATAGACACATCACAAATGTACACAGTTATGGATGAAAGAATTATCTTTCCCAAGCTCTTAGATGTATTTTTTAAGGCTTAATTTTAAATGTATTTCCCTACCTTATTTTATTGTTCTGACCATACCAATAGATCAACTATCATCAAAGAATCATAGAAAGCAGGGGACAGGTAAGAAGCCAGTGCTCTACAGACTAGAATTAATCCCATCCCTTTCAAAGTTGAAGATGCATACAGCCAAATTTACTACAATGACTTAAAAAGGAACTAATTAATTTTTACATTTTTAGCTGTTCTTGGATAAGGAAACAAAGGTTAGCATGTGTATAGTCCCACTCTGTTCTTAAAAACAAAAAAATGATTTTTCTTAAAGTAATCTGAACATTATTTTTGAGACTATACAATACTAAACATAGAAATGAAACTAAGATCTTTATATGAAGCATATTAAAAGCCAGAAAATAAAATGCAAATTTGTAGTGATAAGTGAAATATCAGAAAACATAGCAGAAAAATTTAATAATTAATGCAACAGACAGAAAAAAAAGATAATCAAAGAATATTACCAAAATGAGACTTAAACTGATTCAAACAGAATAATTTATTAATGGAACCGTATGGTTTAGCCACATGATGATAAAGGTCCAATGTGAATGGAGGTGGTATAAAGGAAAAGAAAGTAAAGCATCTGTAAAATAGAAACTAGTAATAAGAACCTAATAATATTGTAAATATCCAGATCTATGTCCTTAGACATGTAATTTTTTAATATATAATTTGTTAGAATATTCATTATTAGCCATTAAGTAATCTTCAATTATATCCTTATATTTCCAATTGTTTAACTCTGTCTACCAGTAAGAAATATAAAAGAAATGCATCTTGTATAAAATACCCAATAATTCTTTATAGCATGAAAAATAAAGGGATTAAAAAGCTGACATAATGTGATCCTACCAGAAGCAGCCAGGAACAGCTCTTCACTGAAAGAAACACTTTTCCTCAGAACTGGGCTGACAAGGCTAGAATGATGAGGGATAAGGCTAGATTCCGAGAGGAGGAGACAGGACTTTTTAAGATGAAGGGAACCACAAGAGAGAGAGGGGGAGCTGGGACACAGGTAAATCCTAGGTCCCTGTGGGTAAGGTGCTGTGGAGGAAAGTAGCAGAGAAAAGATGCAGATTCAGAAGATGATCAGAAAATGCAGGCTAAGGAAAGCAATGATGAGGCAAAATATAACAGTAAAAATGAACTTTAAAATGTATAGACAAATTACACTAAGCAAATGAAAAGTCACTAGCAAGACCATCTATCCCACATAATGTAAATAAAAGGCATAGTCTAAAACTTAACAAAACCTTTACAAACTTCACATTCATTAAAACTTTTTAAATCACTAACTTAGGATTTTATGTGATTCTAGTAAATTTTAATTGACTTCTTCAAAATACTTAACTTGCCTGCCCTTTTGGCTTAGGAATTTAAGATTAAAATGTACCACATTTTCAAATTTTTAGTCAATTTTAATTGACTTCTTCAAAATACTTAACTTGCCTGCCCTTTTGGCTTAAGAATTTATGATTAAAATGTACCACATTTTCAAATTTTTACAGCCAGAACTTGATGCCTAAAATATAAACACTTGTAAGTGTTTATATTTTAGTGATAAAGTGATAAAGGTGCAGTACTATTTAAAGTGATAAAGGTGCAGTACTTCAAATGTTACTAACTAAACGACAGCATTTATGGGCACTTTAATTGAATACCCATAAAAAATACTCAGTATCGGATTAGGTAGACAGTTGTCAGTATTAATTTTAACTTCTTTCTGTCCAGTTTTAGGATGTACATTAGTACTTTTCTTTTTCCTCTAAAATGTTTAATACTTTACTCTGATCATAGTATTATTTGCATTTATACTTTATTCTGATCATAGCATTATTTGCATTTACAGAGGTATAAGTACCCTAAGGGTCAAATACCCTCTATAAAAACTATACATAGTTAAAAGCCTGGCTAAAGATAAATGAGCTAAAATTAGGTGTTAAATCAATATTCTAACACTAGTAAATCTAAAATTCAACCCCTGTTAAATACTTGGGAAAAATATAAAAATAAAACCTTGTAAATGTCAAAAATTAGTATCTACAGAAATAAATATAAAAATTTTTAAAAGAAGAGACCTACCAGAAAAAACAGATAATAAATAGCTTTAACTACAGACAGAAAAAAAAAATTTATCAGTCTAAATTTTATTAACTTTATTCTGCTTTTGGATTTCTAAATAAATTATAATCAGCTTATCTCTTTCCATTATTTCTCAAGACACTGATTCTGACAAATGTAAATTAGAAGGCAGAAAATCAGGAAGTATATGCTGAAATTACAGTTTTAGAATTTTGATAACAATCACAGTTTTGCTGATTAACGTCTCCATGAGAAATTAGAGTGCTCCTCCGAACAATTAAGAGATATTTAGGGACTCATAATAAGGCCAAGGGGCTGAAAATTGCTAATATTATATAAATAAGCTATTGAAATAATAAATAATTTTAGGGAAAACAAAATTATTTAGAGGTAGCTTATAAATACAGAAATACATGAGAATAATACCTCATTTGTAAATAACATTTTTTAAACTAAAAATTTGGAGCTAGAAGACAAAATACAAAAAGTTCATTGATAATGCAATTGATTGCCTACTAGAAAGCTAAGAGAAGTCTGGTTCAGTTAATTTATTACTTGACAATCTTTTAGGCTTGGTCTTTTTGGTGAATTTTAGAAAAAGAAAGAAACAAAGATCAAGGAAATGCTTTCCAAACTTTATCTGTGGTATGACAAAAAAAAAAAAAAAAAAAAAAGGCCTGGAATATGCAGTCAGTAGACCAAAGTCTCAAAAATATTTTCTTTAAAACATTACTCAAATAATAATATAAGTCTGTCTTGTCTCGATTTTCATGAGTTTTAAGGAGAGCGTCTCTTACTCTTTATTTAAAAAAAATCTTTTTTCACTACAATCTGGATGGTTCAATTTTGATGGCATAAACCTGATAAGGTGCCAAATTCCAAAGCATTTATTACTATGAAATAACTACATTATTTGTAGACATTATTCACAATTATCTAGAAAGATGAAGCTGTTATCTTCAAGAAAACAGGTGTTTACAATTATATTTTACATCTTCATTTATAAAAACAAACTAAATCTACAGGCTTTTAAAAAATTGATCTTTCCTTAGAAGTAGCACTGCTTTGGATTTAGACTTCCTTATTTTCACAAAATCTAGAATTGTTACATAAATTTCTTTTCTAACATACAAAGAAGGCTATTTAAAAAATATTAATTAAAAATAACAAGTACTATGTTTTAATCATCTGATGGGAAAACTGTCATACAAAAATACTGTTTATAAAAATTTCACACCATTAACTGTTAAATTTTTAAATTCATTTTAGATTTTTCTGAACAATAATAATTTGGTGATTTAAATAAGTTAATTCTATTCTAAAATGTAAGGAACTAATTTGATTTTTCATCAACTTTTTATCATAAAACATATTCATAAAAATCCAGAAATCATTCATCAAAATACAATAGAAAAGAAAAAGATATAAATTTCATAAACAGAAAAATTTAAGAATAAGTAAAAATGCTATTTTCTAACCTAGAAAGACTAGTAAAACCAAACATTTTAAATACCCAGTTAATAGATGTACTCCAATATAATCATTTCAGTGGTTAACAGTTTTTTCATAATAAAATATTAGAATTATATTCATTAATAGGCAGAAATAATTCAAAAATGCTTATATGCATGAGAAATTTGATTGCAAGCTACTAGTGTTACTTTTTAGTCAAATGTTTAAAGATGTTATTCCTCTTAATTTGAATATAAAATGAAAAATGTCTGTATGCCAAAATGTATCTTGGACTTTGATATCTATGCTATTATTAAATGAACAAAATATAGATCTCCAGACAAGATAATTTCTGAATTATACAAAAATTTTCATATTTTAATGGCAGTAACTGAAAATGATCAGTATTCACATTCTCTTTTAACTTAAATGCCAAAAACAAGAGGAAAGATTTGGATGGAAAGCTAGTAAGAAATCGAAACAAATTTTTTAAAAAAGAAAAACCAAAAGGTGGGTGGAAGCGCCTTACCAGTTTTGGGTGTCAAACTCAAATCTGTGTCAGAAGAAGAGGACTGTCGACTGTAGGACTTGGAAGGTGAAAAGGAATAGGTTTGGTTTTTCAGAGGGGTTGAGGGTCCTGATGAGTGAGTATTGGGATTGGGATCTTCATTGAAGGGAATCCTGCCAGAAGAAGGTGGAGAAATATTAAGTAATCATGTGCCAAAGGGCTTGACAGGAGGCATCATGATCCAAACACCAGGAAAGAACTGGGGCAGGGCCAGCAGTCATTTCTTACGTGTGGAGCTGGGAATAAGGCCAAAGACAACCAATTGCTGTTTAACCATTCATCACTCTCCAGATAAATATTATCTGCATTGAAACAGTTAATAAGCCAAGTGAAAAAGCAAAAAAGCATGAAATGACAGACTAAGAGGGTAAAAAAATATCAAAAGGAGAAATCAAAAGAATATATGACAAAATATTTTCAAATAAACAATGCCGTAAAAGTTACAAAAGAAAAATGGTAACTACAAATGGTGTGTGTAAATATTCATAATTATTTTTATATTTGCACACACAACAGATATCCTCAAAAGAAAAAATGTTTCCTTATCCTACAGCAGCAAGAGTGCCACAGCTAAAAACACAGCAGAGAGAAAAATGAATACAACTATACAGAAACATTGCATTTAATGCAGAATAGTTGCTTACCTGTTCTCCAATAGCTCTCTTCCACAGAATGAAACAAAACCTAGTGTAATAGGCTTTATATATAAAGAAAATAAGCAAATTGGAAGTTTTGGCAGTTATTTCATTTAGAATCTAATCATCAATTTTATTTTTAAACCAATGCAGAAATAATTATAAAAATATACATGGGAGGATTCTCCTCAAAATTCACAGTACACATATACAAGATAAGGTTATTTGAAGATCTGTGGAAGAGACTTTGGAAGCTGGAAGGATACCTTTACTTCCACATAGTTAGAGCCTCTGTGGCAGCTAAATACAGAAGTTCCTCACTGCAGCTGTACTTCAAGTAAGAAAAGGATGAAGGAAGGACTTGTGGTACCTGCCTACACTACCTGCCTGCCTGCCTCTGCAGCCACTCTGCCCGTGGCCTGCATCTCCCCAGCTCTGGAGTCTGAGCAGTCTCGTACCAGTATAGATGAGAGTGGGAACAGACACAGAGAAGTTCTGAGTAAGTCGTGAGCCAGTAGCAGTGTGAATTGGGCTGTTGTGAGTCGAGCGGCATCCATGGCTTGGAGGATGAACCAGCGGAGACCTGAGGGAATTTGTGGTCAAAGTGGAAGAAAAGAAAACAATACATACAACAGATTGCAGAGTTATGTTAAAATAATTTCAAAGGAGCTTTAGTTAGGGAAGAGAACTTATTGTTTTTAATCCCTAGCATGCAAAAAGAAAGTTGAAACTGAAAAATAGCTAAATATTAATTTGTTAGGATATAGTCATAATTTTAAAGTATCCGATTAATAAATTAATTATAATTTATTAATTGTGAATAAGAAAACAGCAAGCAGGTCAATGAAATTAAATGAGAACAAGACTAAGATTTGTATTTTAAGTTTCCTTAACATATTTATTATTATTTTTACCACAATAGAGCTTACTATGAACTATTTATGGGGAAGGATACCCATAAAAGTAAAAAGTCAAATATAAAGTTCTTATATTACCTTTGAAACTGAGATATGAATAGCTGACATAATTAATTACATTCTCTATAAAGAAAGTTAAATAACTATATCTGTCTAGGCTAATAAGACAGGAGTACTTAAGAATATGAAAGATGACCACATAAAGAGAAATGAGTGAACTGAATGGATGTATGCAGATAAGTATATTCCAGTATTTTGATACACTAAATATCTAGCTTAAAATCAGGTTACACTGGAAACAAAACAAGGAGACCATGCTTTTAAAGACATCTTCATAAAGTAATGTCAATAACTTTGGCCCTCATACAGAATGTTATATAAACTATATTCCAAATCAAAATTTTGTAAGTTATCAACTTACATCCTATAATAAACCATATCTATGTGTGTGTATATTTATACTTAGATCAGTTATACAAATGTATATTCATAGATAACATTTGAAATTTTTAAGAAAACATTTAGCTTAAAGGATTACATTGAATGCTGTAAAAAGGTATATTATATAAATAAGAATCCTGAATTTCATATTAGCAATTATTTCACTGTGCAATGCCTTTGCTAACACACAACGTGGGAAACAGAATCATATGAATCGTATGTGAGTATGCTCTGAAAAACTATCATTCTCATTTTTTACAATACAAATTAAAGGCAGGCCAAGAGTCCAACTTTGCCTGACTTTTTTTTCTTTTCCACTGCTATATTACTGACTGCCCAGGAACATTCCCCAATTCACAATTTGTCAAGGTTCAAACAATTATAATCAAATCATAATTGATCATAATAGTCTTTTCTAAGCTCTACAGACTACTTTCTGAAAATATTATCGATTTTACAATAGGATAAATTTTTCTGCCTTTGTTGCTAATAGAAATTAAAAAGTATTTACTATAACTGATAAAAATCAAACAATTTATTGGTGGTCTACTTTTACACCAAAAAGTGAATAAGGTTTTGTTTTTGTTTTTATTTTTCCACTGAAGTGAGAAAAAGTATAAGAATTCTCAAAAAGAATTAAAAAGTACAAGACTTAAAAATAAACAATGCTATGGTACTATACACAGGAGAATTTGTCTCTTGGTACTTTAAGTAGAGAAGCAATAAATTATACTTAAAAGCACTTTCTATTGTCAAGGGAGTTAAGCTGGAAAATACCAAAGGGATTTACAGTGTGTGTGATACTGAACATCTAAAAGAATAAAACAACCTTAGAAGTAGAACACATCATTAATACAGGTAAAACAAAATGAAAAAACTAAAATGAACAGTGTAAAATGTTCAAATTATAGCATCAAATTAAAATTCAAATACACTGGGACATCACCATAATGTATTCTTGGAGTTTTCTATCAGTCTCCCTGAATAAAAGGATGCCTCATAATAATTTCCTGTGGTGTTTATAATATTAATATTTCTTTCCAGTCAGTTAGTAACATAATCTAAACTATCTTTTATCAAATTCCTATCTAGAATCAACAATATTACATGATAATTAAATACCAGTATAGTTATACTCAGCTGAATCATAAAATAGGCTTTGAAATAGAACCCAAATTGCTTCATTATCAAAAATACAATGAAGCCAATTGAAATAAAACAGCCTGAGTATTGAGGAGTTTTTAAAAAATAACTTAATTAGTAAGATGCCTTTCAGAAAATCCTAAGGAAGCAACTTATGTTCATCATGAGGCCACAACAAGATTAGAAAAGGAGAAAACGAATACAATCCCAGAAGGTTTACACTAATAGAACTCTTCCTGAATGCATGCAGAACACATTCCCTTGCTATCCATATTTCATTCTAAGAAACCAACAGGTAACATAGCATTGTCATTCTCTTTCCACTAAGTAACTTATTTAAATTTGCTTAAACTTGCACTTTAATTTGCTAGTAAATATTTACTTAAATTTGCTATACAAAGAGGGAAAAAAATCTGAATCCCTCAAAAAACTAAACCTGTAATCTGACTCTACAACTGGCAGCTGGCAATTCTTATCTTTCTAGGAGATATTTTAAATGGAATATAAAACAAATTCACTCTTTGACTTATTTAAAACAATTATTTCATATGCCAAGTTGTTTCCAAGTAAAATTAAGCAGTATGTAACACTGTGCTTCCTTTTATGAATAAAATTCAACTCAAATAACTACCAATCAGCAGAAATAAAATGGCTAAACAGAACACACTTAGATGAAAATTTCATTTAAAAAAGATTGTGAAAAAACATGTTTTTTCAAACTGTGATACCTTTCTATTCACCCCCTCCTGACTACTGCTGAACTCGGAAACGTTTTAGGTTTTCTGACTACACAATTCTGACTCCCTGATTACTTAGGACAAGAGTCCACAAACGGCAGCCTGCAGGCTGAATCTATCTTGCCATCTGTTTTGTAAATAAGTTTTACTTGAACACAGCCACTGTACTCATTTGCATACTGTTTATGCTTGGCTTTTGTGCTACAATGGCAGTAATGAAGTAGCATCAGCAAAAACTAAACTATTTACCTGTACCGTTTGGTCATTCATAGAGAAAGTTTGCCAACCCTTGACTTAAAAGAATCTCTAGAGGAGTGGTCTTCAACTGAAGTAATACAGGCACTTAGGATGGAACAAGTCTTTACTATATAGGGTTGTCCCTTGCTATGCAGAATAGTCAGCCTCTCTAGTCCCCAACAGGACCTAGCCCCCTAATCATTATGACAGAAAAATCTTTTTCCAAACATTCTGTGTTGACAGTCACCACCACCATCATGTTGAAAATCTATGCCTTTGATACAATGATGACACACACACACAGGCCAAATCAAGCCAAGAGAAGTGTTTTGCAGGATTACACATAGTTTTTCTAAAATGTATGACTCTAAATTTCTTTAGATTAAGGATCAGCAAACTCCTTTTTTTGTAAATAAAGACAAGAGACTGTATGGGTAGAACCTAAAATATTGGCCTTTCACAGAAAAAGTTTGCCAACCTTGTCTTTACAGATGGTACTATACCCTACTTAATTATACCCTGTTAGATTATTTATATAAACTGCCTGGCCTCCAGACATTTGAGTTTAAGACTTATGCACAAATCAATTTTTCCTGCTTTATATACTTTCTATGTGGCCATTAATAAGCATGACTGGATTGTCTGGTAGAGGGTTTTAAGCATTCATCAGAAAATGCCACATAATGCATGAATATTCATTTTTTGCTTTATATATAGAGTGCCTTAATATGTGGAATAAGTTTAATTTTATATTACTTAATTTTAGTTTCATATTGATATGGTATAGGCCACGCACAGTGGCTCACACCTGTAAATTCCAGCATTTTAGGAGGTCAAGGCAGGTGGATCACTTGAGCCCAGGAGTTTGAGACCAGCCTGGGCAACATGGTGAAACCCCATCTCTACTAAAAATACAAAAAATAGCTGGGTGTGGTGGTGTACCACTGTAGTCCCAGCTATTCAGTAGGCTGAGGTGGGAGGATCACCTGAGCCTGGGAGGTGGAGGCTGCATGAGCCAAGACTGTGCCACTGCACTCCAGTCTGGGCAACAAAGCAAAACCCTGTCAAAAAAAAAAAAAAGACAGTATAAATAAAATATTACAATATTTAAATATTTTTAAGTTTAAATTTTGACAGTCATCACCAATAAAAATCATCACAGAATGTTGAACAACCCTACTGAAATGTTTCAAATCAAATGAAAATGCATAGATAGAAGATAAAAGTCTTGGCAAGAACAATTTCAGTGATTCATACTTACTCCTTCATTTCTTTGGATGGGGAATTACATGCAGGAAGGAATGCTGCTGGGCTACTTAATTTATCCAGAGTACACGCTGTTCCTATGGCTCGTACCACTAACCCAGACTCGCCCTCCAGATCAAAACACTGTAAGTACCCCACAACTGCATTTCCTCTCATTTCAAGTACTTTCAAGCCAATCTTCCTCTGCAGTTCACCTACAAAAAAGGGAAATCTCATTCTTGCTTCGAATCTTTACATTATATACTATAAGACTGGATATGGTACTGGTAAAAAAAAAAAAAAAAAAAAGTCCAAAAAAATCACAGATTTTCAGAACTTGAAGGAAACCTAAAAGATAATCTGGTCCAGCCTCCTACTTTCAGGGAGGTAAGATATTATTAGCTGCATTTTATAGAAGTGGCAAGTAAGGTTCACCCACTCATGCATTCATTTACCAAACAATTTTGGCTCTGTACTACATGCTGGTATTCTTCTTTTCTTCTAAGTGCTAAAGATATAGGGGTGAACGAGAAAGAGAAAGCTCAAATCTAGTGGATTTTACATACTGGTAGGGTAAACAGATAAAAAACAAGTAAACATATATTAATATTACATACAGAGAAAATATATCATACAATCTATAAATATAGAATATAATTCTACAATACAGCATAATTATAAAATATATACTTATACAGCACAAATATACAGAATAAAAACAAATATACATATTATATAAATATAACATTGATACTTTGTGTAAAATATATGTATGCATATATATTCACATATATACACATATAAACATTAATATAAATTTTAAAACGGTAAGCAAATTTTTCAAAGAAAAATTTAAAAAGGGAATGAGGTCAGAGGAGCAGGGAAAGTCGTAGGAGGGGTAGAGGGACCTACACTACCTAGGGAAGAACTGTGAAAAGGCAACATTTGAACAGAAAGAATGAGAGATAGAGGGAGGTGATTTGCTTAAGCTCTGACAAATAAATGGCAGATGGAGGAAAACTAGAATCCAGGTTCCCACTCAGGCTTCCTTCCTTAACCCCGTTGCTCAGGGCTCTTTCTACTACACTACCTCATCAATACAATTTCCTTTTACTAAAAGCTTCTGATTCACATTTCCACTTGTTAAAAGAGGGCAATGCAAGTGTGTTCAGGAAGACTGGGCCAGGGGAAGGCATCTAGTCACTTATAATTCATAGCCTTCATTGTAAAATTTGAGGTAGCATGACAAAGGAAAGTGAAAAATTTAGGAAAGTATTAAATCAGTCAGTAATAAAGTTTTTTGGTTTTTTTTTTAAATACCTGACATTAATGAAATGAGTCTCTGTCTGGCCTCATTTGATGCCCTTGGTGTGCGAATTCGATCAATCCACTGATATTCTGGGTCTTCATTGACCACAAGTTCTTCTACAAATCCATGAATTATCACAGCTCTATAGCACTTTGGAATAGATGTTGCTGTTAAAACAAATTATTATGCTTCTGTTTATCAAAAAGTAAAACTGAATTTTTAAAAAATGTACATCTCAGTTTTCTGACCTTTAGATATATAATAGAACATCTTTTACTATAATATTCTCAATGTAATTATAATAATACTTCCAATAAGTCTTCTAAGATCTATTTTATTTTTAGAAATAATAATTGTCTTAAATGAGGTCTCTCATCTTTCTCATGTAAATAAATATGAATAGTATTTGCATAATTTGGAAAACAGCTACAGACAACCTTAAATAGAATTCAATACAAAGTTTAAAAAAATCAAAATTAAAGTCAGCTAGCTAATTATTATATAAATAGGTAGAAAACAGATAATGATATTTTTAAATCTTTCATTATTCAAAGCCCTTTGTAAAAGCACAAAGCACAGTTATAAAAATCAAACCACTGCCTTTCTGACATAACCTGAGGAGTCAAGTTCAAATTCAAAAAAGAGAACACCTGATACATCTGTACCAAATTAGTCTCTCAAAATAAACACTTGTGCACTGAAGCTAACTCAACTACTTAGGGATTTCAATTCTACTATTGCAGGCTGGCTGTGAGTAACCCAGACCTGCCAATTTCAGACCCACACATTTCCAGGAGTTCTCTAGATTCAATACCCACAGAAGCCTGTGTAATTTGGGATAGCACCATAGTGCTTAGCCATAGTGCTCTGCTCCTTTCTTTCAGTGTCCTATACTATAGTAAAATGTCACTGGATTTTTCTAATGAAAATTTCTATAAATTTTCAAAAACTAGATACCATTTATACTCAAATCAGAACTACTGTGACTATTTCTAGAAAATTAACAATTTTCTCTTTGGCATTAAAACCAAGAATAATACCTTTTCTACTTGCTTTCTGAAATGTTAATTTCATTTCTCATATTTAACAGTTATTACATTTCCTGTTGAGTAACAGAATGTATCTACTTACTGCAAAAGAATTTGACTCCACATGATGACTGTCTAAACCGATTTAAATCATTGAAGAGGTCTACTTTGACAACTACATTGATTTCCCCACGGATACCTACAAATTTAAAAAGAAAATCAAGTTTCTACCTTAAGAAAGTAATATACAATTAAATAATGAAGCAAGTTAATGGTAAATAATGATTTTAAAATATAATGATTTAACTTACAATTTTTTGAGCTTTAACATGGTGCAAAACCATTCTATTTTTCACTTTCAGTCCAGAATTCAATGAATTACATGAGATGTTCAATACTTTATTTAAAAAGTAGTCTTTGTTTTAGTTGATTCTGCCAAACTGTAGACTAATATAAGTGTTCTGGGCACATTTGAGATAGGCTAGGCTAAGCTACAATGTTCGGTTGGTTAGATGTATTAAATGCATTTTCAACTTAAGATGAGTTTATCTGGACATAATCCCATCATAAATCAAGGCACAACATATTGATTATAAAAGTAATGCCAGCTTTGTTTCCTAATTATTTTATTCTCAGTAGTTTCTGTATATTTTCTGAAGCCTAACATGTATGCATTGGAAAATGAATAATTTCCATTTTCACAAGTCTCCACTTTGACCCACGACTAATCAGAAAGGAGACCCATTTAAATTGAAGATGACGATAATGATTACGGTGACAAGATTTGCTGAGCACTGACAGAGGATGTACTAAATGGTTTATATTTGTATTTCACAGTGATCACATCAACCTAATAAGGTAATTTCTGTAGTAGTATCATCACCATTTTACAAAGAAAGAAATTAATATTTAATTAATAAAAATTTAAAACTTTTCATAGTGTCAGTAGCTGTTAAGTGGCAGATCCAGGATTAAAATTCAGATCTTTATGATCCCAGATTATATATTCTTAACAATTAATGCAAGAATCTGACTTAAAACAAAAGAAGTTTTATTAATCTCAATGAATACAAGTTAAAAGTAAGCTAACTAAAAAATTCCAAGCCAGGAGTAGTGGCTCATGCCTGTAATCTCAGCACTTTGGGAGGCAAGGCAGGAGGACAACTTTGAGACCAGCATGGGCAACATAGTGAGATCCTGTCTCTATTAAAAAAAATTAATTAAATAAATTCCAAGAATAAGGGTTTTCAAAACATGCTCTGATAAATAAGAATGACCCAGCTCTTATCTCAAAACATTTACTAAATATTTTCACTTAACTGTCTTGACTTCATGTCAAATTCATACTTGTGGTGGAAAACCTAAGAAAACTGACTCAATAATTTACCTACTAAAATATTAAGAAAGCAAATCCCAGCACTCTGGAAAGCTGAGGTGAGCAGTTCACTTCAGCTCTGGAGTTAAGACCAGCCTAGCTAATATGGCAAAACCATGTCTCTACAAAAAATTTAAAAATCAGCCAGGTGTCATGGCATGTGCCTATAATCCCAGCTACCTGGGAGGCTGAGGCAGGAGGATCACTTGGGCTCAGGAGGTCAAGGCTGCAGTGAGCTAAGATTGTGCCACTGCATTCCAGCCTGGGCGACAAAGTAAGACCCTGCCTCAAAAGAAGAAAGAAGAAAGAAAAAATGGAAAGAAAGAAAGGAAAGGAAGGAAGAAAGAAAATAAACGAGAAATAGAGCAAGCAGACAATATGGGCCAGGTGTAGTGGCTCACACCTGTAATCCTAACACTTTGGGAGGCCAAAACAAAAGGACTGCTTGGGACCAAGAATTCAAGACCAGCCTGGGCAACATGGTAAGACCCCCATCGCTACAAAGAGTTAAAAAAAAAAATTTAGCCAGGTTCAGTGGCACACCCCCATGGTCCCAGCTCCTCAGGAGGCTGTGAGCCCAGGAGCTCAAGGCTGCAGTGACCCATGTTCTTGCCACTGTACTTCAGCCTGGGCAACAGAGTGAGACTCTGCCTCGACAAAACAAAACAGAAAAGAAAAAGAAAGCATTATATTCCTAAGAAAGGGCCCATAAACATGCTGAACCAACGATAAATAATGCTTAATATAAAATGTTTGGAAAATTCATTCATACAGCTATTGTCTTTAATCCAAACCCAAGAATTAATCCCAGATTACTTCTTCAGCATCTTTTTTTAATTAGTAATATAACATTTGAATGAATTTTATTTCCTAATTACAAACAAAATACATATACATTGTAGAAAATATGGAGAAAGGCAAACAAGGAAACAGAATTATAACCTAGAAATAAAATTATCCAGGGATAAATATTTTATCATGTATTCCGTAACTTCTCCACTGATACCACGTATATGCAATTCTTTTGTTTCTAAACACATTTTAAATCATCATGTTTTATAACCTGAATTCTGCGATTCGTAATATATTGTATAATTTTCTTATGACATTGGTTTCTGAAAATATACCTTTTTTTCTGACTGTATAACTCAGAGTTTATATATTCCCTAATTTATTTTAAAATGCTGTTTTTCAATTTACCATTTTTAACATTAGTGAATAATAGGATATAAATAATGTCACAAAAAATCATACACAAATCCCAGCAAACATCTTATTTTCTTTTAATAAACTACTCTCAATAAAATTCCCAAGTCAAAAATGTTAAAAAAAAAAAAAAAAAAAAGAAAAGAAAAGAAAAGAAAGAAAGAAAGAAAAAGAAAATACAGAAAGATGAGAAATACCAGTTATGTATGGGTTCATTTGCCATTCTATGAAGACTCTGTGTAAGCTGGCAGTTTTTGAACTTTTCGGCTACAGGACCCCTGTACAATCTTAAAAATCACTGACAGGCCAGGTGAGGTGGCTGATGCCTGTAATCTCAGCACTTTGGGAGGCCGAGGTGGGCGGATCACCTGAGGTCAGGAATTCAAGACCAGCCTGGCCAACATGGCGAAATTTCATCTCTAATAAAAATACAAATATTAGCCAAGCATGGTGGCGAGTGCCTGTAATCCCTGCTGCTAGAGGGGCTGAGGCAGCAAGATCACTTGAACATGGGAGGCAGAGGTTGCAGTGAACTGAGATTGTGCCACTGCACTCTAGCCTGGGCAAAAGAGTGAGACTCTGTCTCGAAAAAAAAAAAAAAATCACTGACGACCTTTTGTCTATATGGGTGGGTCACATCTATCAATATTTATCATATTAAAAGTTAAAACTGGGAATTTAAAAATATACACTTATTACTTCATTTAAAGTTATAATAATAAACTCATTTGTGTTAACATAAGCAATATTTTTTAATAAAAATATATTTACAAAAACATGGTGAAACCCCACCTCTACTAAAAATGCAAAAATTAGCCAGGTACGGTGGCGGGCGCCTGTAGTCCCAGCTACTGTGGAGACTGAGGTAGGAGAATCATCTGAACCTGGGAGACGGAGATTGCAGTGAGCTGAGATCACGCCACTGCACTCTAGCCTGGGCAACAAAGTGAAACTCCATCTCAAAAAAAAACTGTAGTGCAAAGAGTGACACTCTGTTACATTTTTGGAATTTTCTATCATGTCTAATGATGCACAGAGTCTCATTTCTGCTCTGCAATCAATGTGTGATAATATCATATATCATAAAACCTCTAGAAAACTTCGTTATACATTTGTGAGAAAGAAAAAGAATAATGAATAACATAAGAGTATTATATGGAAAACAATTCTCAACTCACAGACTCTGTGAAAGACTCCAAAGAACTACTATTATGTGTTCACAGAGCATAGTTTGAGAGCTCTGCTTCAGGCAACAAAAAACTTTTAACTAATTTTTAAGTACAAAAATCATTATTCATCAGTTTGAAAATGTGTTTTAGAAACACAACATCAATACTAGATCAATTTTAAATCATTAATTTACCTATTACATTGTACAAATTTAGCAGGCATTATCTCAAATTATGTTCAGAGAAGCAAAAATTTTACTAACAATAATTTACTATTATTTGTCTATTTTTTAAAAGGCATCATTTAAAGATATATATGTATATATGTTTTTCTGAGATGGAGTTTCACTGGTTGTCCAGGCTGGAGTGCAACCTCGGCTCACTGCAACCTCTGCCTCCCAGGTTCAAGTGATTCTCCTGCCTCAGCCTCCCAAGTAGCTTGTATTACAGGCATGTGCCACCACATCCAGCTAATTTTGTATTTTTAGTAGAGATGGAGTTTCTCCATGCTGGTCAGGCTGGTCTCAAACTCCTGACCTCAGATAATCTGCCCACCTCGGCCTCCCAAAGTGCTGGGATTATAGG
This sequence comes from Plecturocebus donacophilus, assembly GCA_004027715.1. Lineage (NCBI taxonomy): Eukaryota > Metazoa > Chordata > Mammalia > Primates > Pitheciidae > Plecturocebus > Plecturocebus donacophilus. Next base: position 64,195 of record PVKP010009682.1, read on the forward strand.
CCTGAGCCCAGCCTAAAGACATATATCTTAAACCACCAAATATAGCACAAACATATTTAAGGATAAATAAAAAAGATTAAGATTGTTAATTATAATACTTTCTTATTATTCCTTACCATGTATGGTATCATAAATTGGAAACCATCCTGAGATGACTGTTGCAGCTTCACTATACAGTAAAGGATCAATATCAATGTACACTTTACCAATGGCATCATTTGCACTGTAAGTATCATGGTCAAGAACTGTGATCTGTAAGGGTTCATCTTGTAAGTCTTCATCATCCACCTAAAAGTATACCTTAAAATTAAATCTCATATAGTTTTTAAATCTTAATTACCACAAATGTATACCTATACCAAATGAAAAGGATGACATATCTCCAAATGAAATCTTACAGATTTATTTCTAAGCACCAAAGTAGAGAGAAGAATTAACACAAAAAAGTTATAACTCCTTTTCCTACACAATATCCCATCTTCCTAAAGAAAAAAAGTTTATTTCCTAGCCAAGAGTAGGATGATTAACAACGACAAAAAAATTATATCTCAATTTTTTACATATTATCCGTGTTTTACAACTCTACGATATATAGCAAAAATGCCTAAGGAATGTCATATCAGAGTTCATGTAGTATCTATAGAGAGAAGAATGCTAACTGAACACAATTACACCACAATTTCTAAGGGCAATTTCAGAGAACAAATCCATAAGCAAAACTAACATTATATGTAAGAAAAAACAATCTAAATTCACAAATTAAGTTCATGATATAAATGTCTACCCTCTCTCCTTTTATTCAGTCATTATCGAGTTATTATGTGTCAAACACTGTGCCAAACAGAGGGATTTACAATGGAGAACAGCACAAAACAATTTCTTCCTCATGGAAGACATATTCACTATTTTGGCTGCCACTTTCTGGGTATTGTGCTATTAGCCCTAATTTGCCAGCACCCTTCAACAAATATAGTAGCTAGAAAGGAACATATTATAGACAATTAGGATTCAAAATGATGGAAGGGAACATGTTAAGACTGGGACAGAATACAAAGGGATTATTATTACCTATAATTAGAATATTATACTTTTAAAATACAGTCTGTGGATGTTCTTTACATCAGACTTACTGTACTATTAAGACTGAGTCTGTGGCTGGCTAAAATCTCTGTATCATTCTTATACATGCTTTGGTCAAGTGATAGCTCTACAACCCTTATACTTTGGTTGGTTTTTAAACTTAAATATGAAACATTAGGCCTTTCCCTATTCCCTATTTAATTTCTTATTAAAATTAAGCTAATAAACCAGTCTCTGAAGATAATTTTAAGAATTAAGTACATTAAGGAATTATTATTGATATCATTGGTGTGACAATGCGACCTAAGGCTTTATTTATAAAGGGTCCTTCTTTATAAGAGTTATATAATTTGGAATTTATAGATGAAATTATATAACATCTCAAATTTGCCTTAAAATATCCCCACAAGGAAAACTGGCAGGGTGGGGGGGGTAGTTAAAAAGATGAAACAAGAACAGCAGAATGTAGACAGTTGTCAAAGATGGGTGACTGATAGGTGGTTCAATATACTAATCTACCTTTGTGCACGCTTCAGATTTTCCATAATAAAATGTTAAAATAAAATGATCATTTTGAATCCCAATCCATTCCGAATCATCTGTCATCCAATGGCATTCTCTCCACTACTATTCTGTTGTTTTCACATTTAATAAAAGAGAAAGAATCCTAAACCAAACCATTAACCATTACTCCAAGGCATTCCCCCTAATTTCTAACACCATTAAAAATACTCTGTATATACTTATTTAATCACCTGTACATTCACCTCTGAGTATTATCATTTTTTTCTCATAGTACACTAGTAACCCTTCCCTGACATTAGAGGGCACTATACTAAAAACTAAGTGACCAAAAATAGCTTCTGATACATACATAGATAGCTAACAATATGAATAACCTAAATAGAAAAATTAAAGAATTAATTATAATGAGGTAATTAAGAATATTTAATAGATTAAATGGAGCCTATCTGAAATCACAAAATATTTTAAATTAAGACTTTCTGAGAGATGTTTTAAATGTTTAAATTAGCAATATGCACTGCCAAAAGACTGCATTTCTTAGCCTCCCTTGCAATCAAATGTGATACAAGCATAAATCATTACATAGAGCTTGGTAGGAAGGGGGAAAACTTAAAGAAGGCTTGCTCGGCTGAAAGTGTTGTTAACTCATCACCCGCTTCTCCTGGACTCCCCTTCACTCTAGCTCCTTCTGCCAGCCTGGAACACTCATGTGTTCACTGGAATTCCAGGTGCTAAATTGGAGCCAAAAGGACCTTGAATCTTTTTAAGAGAAGCCGCAAGCTATGTATAAATGATGGAGTCCGGAATGACGGCATGGAGTAACCACACTACCCTTACAATGCCTGGCACATTTCTTTCACATAAAAACATCTATTGAGAGAGATCCAAGATGGCCGATTAGCAACAGCTCAGGAATGTAGCTCCCAGTGAAAGTGCAGAGAACGAGTGGACGCCGCACTTTCTGACGAATTTTTGTTGCCCACAGACCGGGAGATTCTCAGCAGAGGAGCCACACGGGTCGCCGGCGCGACTCTTTTGGCTGGCGTGGCTGTTTTGTCGGAGCCCCAGCGTGGCGCTTCCCAGTGCGGAGTATGCGGGACGGGCTCAGATGGTCCCATCCCCACAAGGAAAACAGCAATTGGAAGCGCTGAGGACTGAGAGTTTCACAGCAAGCGCAGCAAACCCGGGAAGGTCCAGCTCTGTGGGGAAGGGGCGTCTGCCAAAGGAAAACTAAGAAACAAAAAAACTTCATCACCGGACAGAGAGAGATCCAAGATGGCCATGTAGCAGCAGCTCAGGATTGTAGCTCCCAGTGAAAGCGCAGAGAGCGAGTGGATGCCGCAATTGCAGACGAATTTTTGATGCCCACAGACTGGGAGATTCCCGGCGAAGGAGCCACACGGGTCGCCAGCGCGACTCTTTTGGCCGGCGCGGCGCTTCTCGGTGCGGAGTGTACGGGACTGGATGCCCTTTTAGTCGGG
>PVKP010009683.1:0-67340 GCA_004027715.1 Plecturocebus donacophilus
GCTTCCAATTGCTGTTTTCCTTGTGGGGATGGGACCAGCTGAGCCCATCTGTCCCGTATACTCCGCACCGAGAAGCGCCGTGCTTGGGCACCGGCAAAACAGCTGTGCCGGCCAAAAGAGTCACGCTGGCGACCCGTGTGGCTCCTCTGCCAGGAATCTCCCAGTCTGTGGGCAACAAAAATTTGTTGGAAAGTGCAGCGTCCACTCATTCTCTGCGCTTTCACTGGGAGCTACAACCCTGAGCTGTTACTAATCGGCCATCTTGGATCTCTCTCTTCCCTACCTCTTAAACAACAAGAATCGGCAACAGTTTCTGGATCAAAAAGAGGAGAGTTGTAGGGAGAGGGCTGCCCAACAAGAGGCTGCCTTCGTGAAATCAGCCAAGCTCTAGCAACATCCCAAAAGGAGGGAGCAGGGAGAATAAATCCTCCATCTTCACTCTCCGGCCACTCCCTGCATCTCCTGCTGGTAACTCGCAAAGTCTGGGCCCAGTTGGAAGCCAGAAGGCAAGGGAGATTATTGATGGGGCCCGTGCAGGTCAGCCTCCTAAGGTGCAAAGGTGGGTACAGAAGGGCGGGGAGATCTGGAGAGCCATGGAAACTCATCGGCACAATAGTTATGGCTGGTTGATAATAACTATACAAAGAGTGACGATTGTGGTAGACAACTGCCATTGACTACTCACAATACACCTGGCCCTTTCAAAGAACTTTTATTAATTAGCCCTTCTCACAACAAGCCCTTAAGGTGGGCACTGTCCTGGACCCATTTTCCACACTGGGAAACCAGGAATGGAAGAGGTTAAACATTAGCTGGGAAATGAAGGAGTATGAACTCAAACTCAAATGGCTGTGGTTACAGATCCAATGCTTCTTGTCCACTGGCAGCCCCGTCTTACCCAAAATGATAACTGAGGAGGTAGATCCTCAACCACTGCTGAAGGGGAGGGACCGAGTGTGGCCTGGGGAACAAGAGGAAATAGTTCCATAAACATTATTTGGCATAAATGAGATCAAACAAACACACTCCATTTAAAAGATGTTAAAATATCACCCAAGAGGCTGGGGGTGAGGAGACAGAACCAGAGAGAACTAGAGAGAGCGAGCAAGAGTGAGCATACACCAACTGCACATAGGATGTGGGCCAAATGTCTAATTATAGCTGATAAGGCCCCTCCTGATCTGTGCCCTGCCGACTCATCTTTCCCTGTTCCCCACGGGGCACTGTGTCCCAGCCAAAGGAAACTCTACTTAGTTCTCTAAATAGCCTAGGTCTTCTGACAGGGACGCTTCACCCCACCTTGTACGCACCCATCTCAAATCCTGTTTATCTACTGGGTCCTCGTTTTGGCCTTTCTCTTGCCTTTCTTCCTCTCTCCTTCCTTCTTCTAGCAAATACTTATCAGCATTGGGTGTGTGCAGGCACTGTGGTCAGTGTTGCTGACCTGGATCAATACTGGTCGCTACCCTCACAAAGTTTCCACGAGGAAATCTTCCCCCCATGCTCAAGTGTAGGTTGGGGGTTCCTCCTTTGTGTTTTTGCAGCCACTCTTACTCTGTAATCTGGCATCTGGTTTTGTGCCTGGCTCCTCTCTCAGACCATAGACTCATGAGGGTGGGACTCTGTCTGATTCTCTGGGTGTTTATTTCCTATCAATGTTGTAACAAATTACCACAACTTTGCAGCCTAAAGCAACACTTAACCTTACAGTTCCAGAGATAAGAAGTTTGACACAGGTCTCACTGGGCTAAAATCAAGGCACTGGGAGGGCTTACCACTTTCTGGAGACTCGAGGGAGAAATCCATTTTCCTGCCTTTTCCACTAGAGGCTGCCTGCATTCTTTGGCTGATGGCCCCTTCCTTCATCTTCAAAGTCAGCCAAGACTGGTGGAGTCTTTTTCACATCACATCTGGACATTGCTTCTTTTGGACACTGATTCTTCTGTCGCTTTCCTCCACCTTTTAAGGACTCTTCTGATTACATAGGCCTACTCAGATAAAGTCAACTGATTAGTAACCTTAATTCCACCTGCGTCCTTAATTCCCTTTTGCCACATTACAGGGATGGGGATATGAAAGTAGGCTAAGGCAAAAATGGAATGTCTGAATGTGCAGGGTATGCATTTGTGTGGCACACATAGAATCTCTATGTATGTCAAAGGCACGTGTGCAGGTAACACATGTAAACATGTTGCTTGTCCACATGAGCGCATGTGGATGTGTGTGGTTTAGGAGGTATACACACTGCTTTATCTCATTAGTTGTGATCATATGCATGTATGTGTGTTGTGAGGTGGGAGGGACACTCGAAGGGGGAAATATAAACGTGAATAGGTAACCAAATACTATTTTTCTGACAATTGTGAAATATTTGTGTTTTCCCCCAATATGGACACTTGTGCTTCAGAGACTTGGATTTCTACGCTTAAACTCACATGTACTGGTGACCACCCTCAAAGTAAAGGCAGGATCCCCTCTAGGCCAATAGCTCTTCTAGAAGTGTCTTTATGAGTCAGGCTGCAGTTCAGACATTTTCAGTGCTGCAGGCAATGAAATCAAACAGAGCATGGTTTCCCATGTTCCTGTGAGGGTAAGACCCCCTGACATGGAATCCTATTTAAACTCCCAGCTCAGCCCTTACCTAATTTCACAAATCCAAGAGCAGCAGAGCCCTTGGGGATCATCTGGCCTGCACCCCTCATTTAATAGATGAGATAGGACCTAAAGAGCAGGGGACTTGTACTGGTGGATGTGACCATCCATGGCAGAATAGGAGGAGAGACCCCTATTGCAATAAAGATCTTTATGAGGTGACTGTTGCTTCCTTGAAGTCAAGAATGTTGCATCACATGCTCCTAAAACATCGGGCTGCTATAGGGCCCTCTGCTCCCAGGTCCTCATGTCTCTAAGAGATAAAAACCAGAGATGGTGCTTCCAGACACTGCCTCTTCATTCCCAAGAGAAGCATCTACTCAGAATCTACTCAGAATATTTCACAATAGTCAGAGATTCTGTGTGAACACAAATATTTCACAATTGTCAGAGATTCTACTCAGAATCTCGGTGAGATTTCTCACACAGGGAGCTTGGCTGGACATTCTAAAAACCTCAAGGAATTTTTTTCAACCCTGTCTCTTAAAGTTGAGACCAAAGCTAGAACAGAACTGTAGCTCCTTGCTCAGTGTTCTTTGGTTCTGTCCTGGTCTGCTCAGCACTCCCAAGCATACGTTCCTCACCCATGTGTTTATGCAACAATGTTTGGGGTCCCTACTGAATATGGCTTCTAATGCTAGGTGTCAGACACACTGTGGTGAACAAAGTGATGGATCCTAGCTCTCTAAGAGGCTTGTAATCATAGAGCTTCCAGGTTACACCCAACACCAGTCAGCCCCAAAGCTGTTTCACTTTTATTTATTTATTTATTTTTTGAGATGGAGTCTTGCTCTGTTGCCCAGGCTGGAGTGCAGTGTCATGATCTTCTTCACTGCCACCTCCACCTCCCAGGTTCAAGTGATTCTCCTGCCTCAGCCTCTTAAGTAGCTGGGATTACAGCTACTTAAGGGTGTGTACGCCACCACACCCAGCTAATTTTTGTAGTTTTAGTAGAGACAGGGTTTTGCCATGTTGGTCAGGCTGGTCTCAAACTCCTGATCTCAGGTGATCTGCCCGCCTCAGCCTCCCAAAGTGCTGGGATCACAGGCATGAGCCACTGCACCCAGTCCTGCTGTTTTACTTTTAAATACGAGGGCAGGGGAAGGAGGGAGAGGGAGAAAGAAGCAGACACTTGCGTCAAAGAGAGAGTGAATGTGGGCAGGGAGAAAAGAGATCATGAGAGCAACAAAAAGACATCAGAGGCACACAAAGGCCTGGAGGGAGACAGTGTGGTGAAAGACGTAGCTGTAGTTGTGTGCGCTCTGCTGCAACATCAGTTCTGTAAATGGTCATGCCCTTCCCCAATAAGGCTGAGAGCAGAAATCATTCATTTATTCTCATGCTCTCAACTGATGTTTATTGAACACCCACAGTGTGCTAGACACTGTACCTGATGCATGTCGCATCCCTAACTTTGACTCAGGGGTCTACAGAGCAGTCCTCACAACCCTGTACTGCAAATAGAGTGAGGGTCCTAATCCCCATCGTACAGTCATGGGCTGGCCAGGCCCCAGAAGAACACCTCCCACACTGAGTTAAGAGTTCTTATATGACAAGGATGATGCAGCTTTAATCCCTGGCACAGAGTAGACTCTCTGAAGAGTGAGTTGCACAAAGGAAGAAGACATTGGAGTTTAGGCCTCTGAGATCTGAGAATCCTTACTTTCCCATTCAAGTCTTAGCAGCGGGGACCCCTATCAACCCCAGAGCCTCTTTGCTATCCTATTCCCGAATGAAACATGTGCCAACAGGCAGAAGTGAGATCATCTTGGAGGTACCCTGGGACTTCCTCCAACGCAACAGAAGCTGAATCAAGGCAAGACCAGAGTTGGTGGACGTGGGAGCCTGAGTCAGGCTGGCCCCTACTTTAACTTCTCATATTTAAGGTATATGACAAATTTAGGTCTTGGGCCCGCATGGGTCCAAGAGGGTGGAGGTAACTGGTGGTGGGAGGATCTAGACAATGCATGGCACCTGAAGTTAGGGGAGGTCTAAGCTGATTTCCCTTTCCTTCTGAAAGGGGATCTCTGAAGGGGACACAATTTGCTGCCTATAATAGCAGCCCCTGCCCTGTTTCAATCTCCTCAGTCACCCCAGACCTACACCAAAGCTATGTCCATGGTTTTCCAAGCAATGTTATTAACCATGTGTTCACTCTCATCACCAAAGCACATCCCCAAATGGGCCTCTCTTGAAACGGGCTCAGTAAGGCCTCGTATGTCCATCTTAAGTCTCTCCCATAGGCCAGACTCTACACTGGGTAAAAGGGGTGTAGTGTGAAAATGTGTACAAGCTGCTTCAGAAACACTTGGAGGGAGCAGCATTCTGCTTAGGGGAATTCAGGAAGGCTTCATAGAGGAGGTGGGGTTTGAATCGGGCCTTTAAGCCTAAAGAGGGATTTTTTTCCCCAGCTAGAGAAGAGGGAGAAGAGCACCCCAAGTTAAGGGACCAATGTGAAGCACAGAAGAGCATGGCGAGTGTTTCAGGGAGTGGTCAGCCATGAGCAAGGGCATGTGGATGTGGCCGCTGAGTGGCAGAGCAAGCCTGGGACTGGCTTAGGGAGGACTCTGAGTGCCACGTTCCAGGCCTTGGACCAACCGCATAGGGTGAGAAAATCATAGGTGGTTTCTAAGCAGGGAAGTCATGATACTAGGGTCAGAACACTCTTGTAGCTCTGGAGGAGATTCTTTTCATGGCGGGTAGGGAGAGTGAGATTTGGTGGAGACCAGCAAGGAGGCTGTAGCACTGGAGTAGGTGAGAGGCAGTAAGACTCAGAATGAGGCAAATGGCTGTGGGAAAAGAGAAGGGTGGACAAACTTGACAGAGATTGAGCAGGTAGAATACACAGAACTCAAGGCCTGATCAGACAAGAGAGTGAGGAGTTAGAAGGACTCCAGTCTTCCTGCAAGGGCTTTAGGGGATGATGGTGTCACCAGGTGGGGAATTTGGAGAGAGAACAGGCTGGGGGAAAGAGCAAAAATTCCATTTTGGACAGGATGGGTTTGAGGTTTCTGTCTGATATCAGGTGAAATGCTATGGCAGCCTGGATACATGAATCTGAGTTCCTGGAGCCATAGGCAGTAGCGCTATCCGGGGGTGGACAGAAGGAGAGGTTGTACAGAAACAAGCGAGGCACTGAGAATCGTATAATGATGAGAGAAAGAAACCACACACCATCCTTTTGAACCTCAGTGTCTCCCAGAGCTCAGGGTTGCTATTGGTAGAAAGATTCTTCAGTCTTCAAACTGAACATGCAAACATCAGGATTAGGTTTATATCTTCCATCTAGAACAAACATTTACCTATCCCAGAATCCCAAGATTTTGCTAAAATGAAATGCCTTTCATTTAAAAAATATTTGTTTCCTTAAAACACAACACATTTCAGTCTGTAGTCAGAGACCGAAAGATCTTAACCTAGAATGAAAGCTCAGTGCTCAAGGCAGCCTTTTCTCAGCTGGGTCTTACCTACATGATATTGTCCAAGTTTCCTTGTACAAGATCAGCAGAATTTCTCCATATTACCAATTTACATATTTATCTTTGAGCCATCAACAAGAGTGTGTCAGGATTTTAAAACTTCCTTCTGACACAGTACACAATAAGGAATAGCAACATGATCCCCAGTTACTGAGGCTCCCATGTGCCAGGAGAAAATGTTTACGGTACAATTTAGCTTGAAGCAAATCCACCATCAGCATTTTCATAAATCTCACAGAAAGAAGAAACAAAAGCTGTCGAAATATGAAAATAATTAGGGAAGAGACTTTCCCAGGGAACAAACATGGCCCACACTGTACGGAGGAAAGAACAAACAAACATTGGGGAGGTTATGGAGCTGTAAAACCCTTGTTTATTTCTGAAAAAAGAAATAAAGTTGGAGAAAAGCCACTAGGTCTGCACAATAATAAATCGCGTTCCAGGAGAGCAGGGAAGGAGGAGTGAGACTATAAATTCAGAGTCAGAAACAAAGCAACATTCCAGCAGTCCCTGGTGGCGTGTGAACCTGCCCCGTTAGATTTCTGGAGAGATCTGGCTCCTGCCAGTGTCACTGTCCTTGCAGAGTCAAAATGCCCTGCCTGGTTGCTCCTCCGGGTGGTCACCCGTCAGAAAAGCATTTGGTTTGGGTTAAGATTTCTGCATCAAGCCTGAGGGTTGTTCGACTTTCAAAAAGAAAGAAAAAAGGCAAAACACCCTAGTTCCCTGTTCTCAAGCTGAACTTTCCACAGCAGTTTCAGGGCTGACAGAAACTGCAAGGAGTTCAATGAGGTGCGGCCAGGGCCGGCCCAGGAAGCCCTGGAGGAAATTCCCACAGCCTGGTGCACTTGGAAGGGGAGCTCCCTCGGCCTCTTCCCGCCCTAGGCTGTGAGTAAATTTGCCCGTGAAAGGTCACAACGATCTCTTGGCTAAGGGATTTTTCTCCAGGCGAACACCGCAGGTTTCTGGGAGAGACAGGTACTGTCTCCGGAGAAATCAACCTAGAAACACCAAGAGTAAGTGAAAACCCTGTGCCTTATAAAATGATCACGGAGGTCGGGCACCTAGCTGCAGTTTTCACATGCGGTGAAGAGCACAGTAACATTCTTTGCTTCAGACCTTCAGACTTCTTTTCTCTATTTTTAGGTGGAAATTCAAGCGAAGGAACTTAATTCATTAATACTGACTGAGTGCCTACTACCTGAGTATGCCAGCTATAAAGGCACTGTCTTATAAAATCTGCATGACAATTCTGTGAGATAAATACCATTATCATGAGGAAGCGGAGGATCAGAGTTTACATGATTGGCTCAGTATCACACAACCAGTAAATTGTGGGAATAGGATGCAAACTATGGCCTCTACCTTCATTTCTGTCAATCACTGAGCTCTGCTGTTGGAGTTACACAAGGTTCCTGCCTACAGAAACTAACTGGTTCAAAAATATAGGAGATGAAATTTTACTACAGTTAATTAGGTTCCTTGAGAGCTGAGTGACAGTAATAACAATAATAGTGCTAAGAAACTACTAATGAATGAACACTGACTATGCATGCCCAAGCTAAGTGCTTTCCTTGTGTTATTTTAACCTCTCCACAAAAGCATCCTTTGAGGAAGGTGGTATTCCCATTTTACAGGCGAAGTAATTGAGACAGAGAGCAGATGAAGATCTTTCCGAAACTCACCCAGCTAGTAGGTGGCAGAACAATCTCAGAGTGTCAGCTAGTTGTAGCAGTGGCTCAAAGATGGATTCATGTGTAGAGTCTCGGGGTGTTGGTGGTCTCTGCAGAATATCACCTATAGGCGATATCACCTATTTCCTTTTAAACTTGAAATGACTCAATGTATCATTTTGTGCTAAGTCACATGCCATCTTAACAGATTTTTGGGATGGGCAAAAACCAAAGACCTAAATGAAAGTATAAGGGTTAAAAAGTATGAGGGCAAAAGATTAATACATCTCTATCTTTTGACTTCTTTCTCTCCTTGTGAAATGAGTACAGAGGGCTCCTACTGAATTTCATCAGTGGGTCACATCATTTCAGCTACTGCGTTCCACGAAAGGAGAGTTATAACCCATCTCCACTGCCTGGCCATATTTTGTCATTCTTTAATATTAATGTTATAGCAGCTCCCTTTTATCAAGCATCTACATATGATAGGTAGGTTTTTATCTTATTTTACAGATGAGGAGATTCTGGCTCAAAGAGGTGAAGCGATCTGCTCAAGATGAAATAGCCAGCTGGCAAAATTACTGGGACAAGCACTCAGGTCTGTGGAGATTTTCTGCAGGGCTATTTCAAATCCCCCACATTAGTTCCATGCATCATTGTTATTTCTTTATTTCTGCTATTTTTTCCCCTCACTTGCTGTCATAGTTTCCTATTGACGTTGTGACAAATTACCACAACCTGGGTGGCTTACAACAACACACATTTGTTCTCTTACAGTTCTGGAGATCAGAGGTCTGAAATCAGTGTCCCTGGGCAGAAATCAAGGTGTTGGCAGCACCGCACTCCGCAGAGGCTCCCAAGGAGACTCCATTTCCTATTTCCAGTGTCTAGAGATGCATTCCTTGTATTCCTTGGGTCCTGGCCTCTTCCTCCATCTTCACAGCGTAGCATTTCTCTCTCTCTGATTCAGCATTCGTGGCTGCCTTCTCTTCTGAAGCAGCCTAATCTCCCTCTCTGCTTCTCCCCACACATTGCCTTCTTTTCTGTCTGTGTCAAATCTCCCTCTGCCTATCTCTTAAAAGGGCATTTGTGATTGCATTTAGGACCCATCTGGACTATCCAAAATCATCTCCCTAAGTCAAATTCCTTAAGTTAATCACATATTTTTTCATTTAAGGAAATAGTCACAGTTTTCAGGGATGAGGACCTGATATCTTAGGGGGACATTTTTCAGTCGACCACACTTTCCCTGAGAAAATAGCACTTTGCGTTATTGTTACAGAAGTGGAAGTGGGATGAAGTCTGATCATCTCCACACTATCTTGCTTGGTCAGCTTGGTGGCCGGAAACACTATATGTTTACTGATTTCTCTCCAGTTATCAAATGTGGTGTGCCAGCTGCCTCATTAGAGGGTCCAGTTCATGGAGCCCTCTTCTTTACATGATTGTTATGAGAGAGCTTCACACAAGGCAGTGCCTACTCAACAGTAAAACATAAGGAATTAAGCTCATGAGAAGAAGAAAAGTGCCTTTAGGGAGCTGATGACCAAATTGTGGCAATGTATCACACATACACACGAAAAGTTGCCTGGTAATGCCAAGGATCATTTGCAAATTCACAAGTCAGGAAGGACAAATGAAATTCAGAAGAGAAAGTGTCCCATGAGCTTTCTCTTCTCAGATCAGGAGTTTGAGACCAGCCTGATCAACATAGAGAAACCTCATCTTTACTAAAAATGCAAAATTAGTTCTGCATGGTGGTGTATCCCTATAATCCCAGCTACTCGGGAGGCTGAGGCAGAAAAATCACTTGAACCCAGGACGCGGAGGTTGCAGTGAGTCAAGGTCACACCACTGCACTCCAGCCTGGGCAACAAGAGCAAAACTTCATCTCAAACAAAACAAAACAAAAAAAACGTTGCCATCAGCATAATGAAGGAGGTAGATTTTAATTCCTACCTGGCAAAAAATCAGCTGGCATTAGAGAGGACAGGAACTCACCACCCACTTTCAGGCATTCGTCTCCAGGCTTCTATAGGCATGCAGGTTGGGGACTCTTGGTAAGCCACATCTCTCAACATGCAGGCATTCAGTTTGACAAACAAATCAGATATTCTCCACCTTCAATGTTAAACTTTCTAAATAGTGGCAGTGTACTGACTAAGGACAAAGCACACACATATATTGAGCCATACCTCCTGTAAGCTCTGCCACAGGCCTCTTCCTCAGCATCACGGAAGCAGCGTCACATGACTATTTGAAATTAATAATACCGCTTGTCAGATGCATACTGCATTTGTGTGCAAAGCATTTTCCTATCCCTTTGTTCCTATCCTCAAAAAAGTGCTATGAGTTAGGTTCCTTTTCTCATATGCAATTGAGAGAATTCTTTAGATTGGCAGTGAGCCCTATTGGAAAGAGCACTGTGTCTCGGTTCAAGCCCTTGTGAGGTGTCAAGCCAGGGCTTCCCTTCCCTGGCCTTAATCTCTGTACCATGTGGAGGTGGTCAGACAAGACAGCTTGTACCAACCCATCTACTCTGAAATTCTGGGAAGGAAGAGCAGAATTTTACAACTGTAAATAGATTCACCTTCCTTTGCAATGACACAAAACAAGCCCAGTTTAAAATATACTGTGAACCTTGGTGGGAGGGTTTAGGGCTTTAGTATCCACTTTGCTCTTCTGCATCAGTTCTGCCCATGCCTCTGTAGGCCCAGCACACCTTGCCATCTCTCCTTAGCACAGGTTTTTAGAAGGAATTAATTCCTGACTGTGAAAACTTCAATTGGTCCTCTGAAGAAAGTGAGGCTCAAAGAGGTTCAGTAGCTTGTCCGGGGACCCACAGCGGGTGAATGACATTGCTCGATGCAGGCAGCACACAGGACGTCAAGAGTCTGTGGAGAGGTGTTCCAGGTAAGAGCATTTTCTCTGCGATTCCGCCTAGGCTGAATGTCAGGTGAATTAAGATCTGTCCTTGAGGTGAGGCCTGTTTCGGTCAGATTCGAGCACCACCCCTTGACCCCTTGGGGGTCTGAGGCCTCTGCTTTTAAAAATATACAGAGGGCCTGATGGCATCACAAGGTAAGGCTGTGAATATATCTGAGCCAATGTGGGCACATATTTGGGTCTGAAACCAAAGGTCCACAATTGGCTGGAGTGGCCCAGTGGGTGACTGTTTGTTTAGCTGATGGTCTGGCACTGTCATGAGTCATAGCCTCAGAAGACAGAGCCATATGCCTGGAGATGGCACTGCCTGGGCCATCCTGAGCCCTGGTCTGTAGCATCCTCTCCATCTCTCTTTACTTTGGTTTCTTCCTCTGCAAAACTAGAGGACACCGTGAATTCCCAGAACTGCTCTGAAGTCTAAGACCACCGACTTCACATCTCAGCTTGTTTCCTTGCTGTGTGATTTGGGGCATGGTGTTTAATCATATGAGCCTGGATTTTCTCATCTGTCAAAAGAGCATAACAATGATGTCTCCAAAAGGCTGTGGTTCAGACGAGATAAAATCCTAAGAGTAAGGAGCCTGGCACTTAGGATAAAGGCAGCCATTCTGTTAGACTATGAAAGGGTTTTGTGAAACAGAAAGAGCTGCTGCAGTCTACGGTGGAGGTGAAGGCATCATCACTACCCTCGACAGATGAGCCCGGACAGAGGTCTGAGGTGAGTAGGGGAAGGCATGAGTCATGTGAGGGCAGCCCCCAGAGCGCTCAGTGCAAGAGGCACTGTGTTTTGGGCTAGTTGTAGAATTTGTTCCACTGCCTTTTTCAGCCTCAAAAACACTGAAAAAAAAAAAAGACAAACCACAGCATTTTAAAGCCTCCCACTGGTTTTGCCTTTCTTCACCCCAAGTATTGTTTTTGGGAAGGGCTGTTTCAGCCACAGCACTATCAAGAAAACAAGGTGGTTTCCCTTGACCCCTGGCAACCAACACATGCCTTTTCCTACGCCTCGGTGCAGAAGCCCACAAGTGATTTTTTAAAATAATAAAATTCTTCTCTATAAATAAACCCTTATGCTTTCTGCTGCGTGTCTTGGAGGGATGACTTTCTGCTTCTTTCTGAACTCTGTAAGGGCTAAGTTCCCCTTCACAGAGGAACTGCACATTGTGAAGCAAGGGATATTTTGGGGAATCACCTGCCATTGTGTTTCCATCAATGCAGGAATGGAAAAGTTCTGGAACTTTTTCTTAAAGAGCCACCATTCCTCAATAAGACCTACAGCCTCCACGGAATACCCTTTCCTCTGTTCCCCTTAGAGATTTTACTATTGCTACCCTTACTGGCTTTCCAGAGACTGATAAACTAAGCATTTATAAGAGTTGACTCAGGGACCCCAGAGCAGTGGAAAGAGAATGAGTTTCAGAGTCCAGAGACCTGGGTTTGAATTTGAACTTTGTTCCTGACTGACTGTGTGATTCTGGACAAGAGGCTCATATAATTTTGGGCAAGTTACTTCACATCTATGTCAAATATATGCCTGCCTCAGTTTCAGGATTCATGAAATGGATATAAATGGTCCATAATTCATGGAGCTGTGGTGATAATTAAATGGAAAAGTGCATTTAAAGCCCCAAGTACACAGTAGGTATTCAATAAATGGTTATTGGTACCAGGTAAGTTCTCAGCATGATTGGTTATCATCAAGAAAAAGAAGGTTCATGCAGCTCGGACTTGGAAGTGGGATTTGATGAAGGCACAACAATGTATAGGGTTGAGGACAGAGCTAAGGAAACCAATAAGAGATGTCAAAGCACTCAGAGACTTGCAACAGTGGGGAACCATTACTACCTTGAACCTGCAAGGACAGAAGGAGAGCGAGATGTTGCTGAAGGCATGGAGGAAAAGCTACTGGCAGGAACTATGGTTGCAGAGGAACCCAGCCACTGACAGACACTGGCACAGAAGCAGGGAAAGAGCTGGAAGAAATTCCCAACCTCTTTCTCCTCCCACCCTTTAATCTCTTGCTGATGCCTACCACTGGCTAAACCCAGCTGGAAGATAGGAGGCAAAGGAGTCGCCCGATGCAGTCAGGGGTTTCAGTCTCTCTAGGGCACAGTGCAGACCAGAGAACAGATCCGGATGGGAAGGGAGTACAAATGAAGAGTTACCAGGTCAGTCTGAGAGAATTTATTGTGATTCACATATTGGCTAGTAGTAGTCCACCCGAACCATAAATAAATCTCCTGCAAAAATCCTAAAGTGGTGACTGGGATCATATCACTTTAAGTGTAAAAACAGCACACTGGGACTCCGGCCCTAAAGAAATGAGCTCCCCTCTCACCAGGGATCCTAGCCCAGGGCCCTCTCTCCCAGATCATCTCTGCCTCTCCCCTTCTTGCATTCTCTGGAATGCACATGCCCTGTCATGCTTCTCTGCTTTCCACGTGCAGTTCTATTTGAAACTTTTGATGGGTGAAAATTTGATGGGTGAAAATCCTCGCCAATCCTCCACCCCAATCTTCCTCTGATTGACCAACTTCTCATCCTACAACAGTTAGGGCAGTCATCACCTTCTCTGGGAAACATACCTAACCCATCCTTCTCTATGTTCCTATGCCTCTAGAAGTAGCAGAGGGTTACAAGCAGGGCTATTCCTGGTTGCCCTAGTTCCTAGCTGCATGGTGCACTTGCCACTTAATAACTCTCAGTACCTAATTATCATCATCTATAAAATGGGCTGACAGTAGTGCCCACCACATACAGTTTGCCTAGGGAAGAAATAAGTCCATGTATACAAATCAACTAAAGCAATAAATTGCATATAGTAAGTATGTAGTAATAATAAATATTGGCTAACTTAGTTTTATTTTTTTATTACCATTATGTCATAGTATTTAATTCACTATAGTATAATTTAAGGTTTATTTTATTCCACCATTGATTCTGTGGGCAACTCAAGGATAGAGTCTACATGTGTATTCTCAAGGCGAGGCATAGTGTCTGACACAGAGTAGGTACTCAGTAAATGTTGGATGAGTGAATGAATACATGAATGATATGAGGATTCAAAGTGAGATTTTGGAATCTGGCTTGCGTTTTCACGTGAAGCATACCATGTGCCTTTTCTCAAGAATCTGAACAGCAAAGGTCCTAAAACTTTAAGCCCCTCCAGAGTGAGATGGAGTCACCCAGCAGGACAATGCTCCTGTAGGCCTAGTTTGGGTGGATCCCTGACCTGAGCAGCCAGCCAGTTTCTAATCTAATTTTGTGATAAAAGAAACAGCTCCTCCACCCTTCACACTTCCTCCTCCCACATTAGAAACCAAGAGTAATGGTCTGCATTTGTGTCAGAGCCCCAGTCATCTCTGGGGAAGACACATATGTTCCCCTGTTCAGGCAAAATCAGCCTCAGGATATGCCAGGGTGGAGGGGTCTGATCAGAGAATCCAGGGTCCTGGGATGTTCCAGGGATCAACTCAGTCCTGGGAGCAGGTATATGCTTGGGGAGTGAAGGACACAGAACCTCTACTCGAGGCCTTCTGCATCTGGACACAGTTCTGGACTTCTAGGACTTCTTCCTTACTTCCATTGACTAATTTACTCTATTACCAGTCTCTTCTCATCACATCCTATCATATTCAGTTAAGATAAAAGACAAAATCCTGTACAGCCCTGCCCAATCTGTCCCCTGGCTACGCCTCAGCCTCATTTCCTCCGCCATCCCCTCTCTCACCTACAGCAGGTGAGCAAGCCCTTAGCTGATTTTTGGCTGAGCAACACTTGCTATTTCCTTGCTTCGAAGTTTCTTGCCTTAAGCATCTTCTTGGCTGTATCCTTCTCCTCATTCACTTATTAGCTCTTTTATTTAACAGACAATTAAATATTTGTTAAATTTAAAATTTGTATTTTTAATGGTGGAAAAATAGACATAAAACTCCCATGTTCACCATGTTTAGGTATGCAATTCAGTGGTGTTAAGTACATTCACATTGTTGTGCGACCATCATCACCATCCATCTACAGAATATTCTTCATCTTGCAAAACTGAAACTCCGTACTCATTAAACAATAACTCTCTATTTCTCCTTTTCCCCAGCTCCTGACAACCACCAGTCTACTTTCTGTTTCTATGAATTTGACTACTCTAGGTCCCTCATAGGAGTGGAATTATACAGCATGTGCCCTTTTGTAACTGGCTTATTTTACCTTATATCATGTCCTCAAGGTTCATCCATGCTGTAACGTATCTCAGACTTTCCTTCATTTTTAAGGCTGAATAATAGCTCAATGTATGTGTAGACCACAGTTTGTTTATCCATTCATCTGTTAATGGACACTTGAGTAGCTTCCACCTTTTTTCTATTAAAAATAATGCTGCTATGAATGTGGGTGTACAAATACCTGTTCAAGTCTGTGCTTTCATTTCTTTGGCATATACACCCAGAAGTGGTATTGTTGAATTGTATGGCAATTCTATATTGTTTGATAAACTTCCATACTGTTTGGATCAGCAACTGCACCCTGTCATGTTTCCACCAGTAAGGCGCAAGCGTTCCAATTTCTCCCCATCTTCACACTTGTTATTTCTGTTGTTCTTTTTTAATGGCAGCTATTCTATTCTAATGACTGTGACACAGCGCCTCTTGGTGGCTTTTAACAGACTATTTTTGAGTACCTACTATGATCCAGGTCTAAACTGGATGACTGTCAGAGCATCTAAGTAAAATCTAGTCCCTACCTGCCAGGAAGGGAGAGGGCAGTCAAATAAACCAGAAGTGAACCTCGCATGGAACAGAGCCTCTTACTGATATTCTCTCACTTGACCCTTACAATGTCCCTAAGGTGGGTATAATTATCCCATTTTAGTGAAGAAACCAATGTTCACCAAAGTTCAGATCTTGCATTCTGGTCGTAGAACTAAGATATGTGACCGAACTGAAAACACATGTTTTTGAGACATAGAAACTCTTTTCTCTGTGTCAGTTGTTCTCAAATATTTTTCTAATTTAACTGAGCAGAAAAATATAAAAATATCTTTGAGGCATCGGTAGAGTGTTGCCAACTTTTTATTTGGCAAAATGAGAACACTGGAAATCAATTAATTTATGATCTGATGTCACTATCCCTGCATAAAAAGAAAGTTTAATCACATATTCTTTGGAAAAATACACACACACATGATAAAAGAAAGTTTATTCAACTGAGTAAACTGAGCTTTCTGAAAACCCCACTCCACTGTCCGTATTTTCCTCATTTCCCTGCCCCGGTAGTGAGGATCAAGTCTCAAACTATGGCCAGTCCTTGGCTTCTAGGTGTGGAGTAAACCAGCCTCCCGGGGCCTCAGGCGCTGTGTAGGTGTCATGGGAAATGCCAAGCCAAACGTGAGTCTACCTTCCAATACTACAGAAGACAAATTTAGTCATGCACAGGGCAGAGAGAACAAAGTTTTCTTGCAGCTTAGCCAGCCTGCTTTGCAAACAAGGAGGTCGGAAAGTTCACCAAATCTCACCGTTTCTGCTGCTTTTATAACCTCTCTTGAATTCTCCTCCTCTCTTTCACCCTTGAATCAGTTTCCATTTTCCAGAGGGAAGTAAAAACTTCTGTACACAAAAGCCACCAAAACAAGGAGAGAAGATGAGGCATGAATGGGGAAAGTATTGCTAAATATATAAAACACACAAAGGTTTGCATTAAGAATATGTAAGAATTCAATAAGGAGGCTGGGCACGGTGGCTCATATCTGTACCCAGCACTGTGGGAGGCTGAAGCGGGTGGATCACCTGAGGTCAGGCATTTGAGAACAGCCTGACAAAATCGCGAAACCCCTCCTCTACTAAACATACAAAAATTAGTGGGGCACGGTGGTGCAGGCCTGTAACCCCAGCTACTTGGGAGGCTGAGGCAGGAGAATCAGTTGAACCTGAGAGGCAGAGTTTGCAGTGAGCCAAGACGCTGCCATTGCACTCCAGCCTGGGTGGCAGATCAAGACTCCGTCTCAAGAAGGAAAAAAAAAAAAGAATTCAGTAAGAAAATCAATAAGCAAAAGAGCCTACTATCTCCCTGGTGTCAGCCTTGCCTGAGTCTACACCGTTGTCCACACAGCAAGCAGAGTAAAACCATTGCAGTAGATTATTCTTGTGGTGACCAGCTCAGAATTGGAACTAGGCTGCCTGGTTTTCATCCCAATTCCTCATTTTCTAGTTTTCTGACTTGGAGCAAGTTATTTAGCCTCTCTGGGTTTCAATTTCTTTATCTATAACTGAGGATTGGTGTGGAAGCTTCATATGGTTGTTGTATAAAATAAGTAAGCTACTAGTTTTGGAAGTTAGAGTATTACCTAGGATGTTGGTAAGTGTTCAAGAATTACTAGCATCACCTGTGGGAAGCCCTGTAAGACATATTCTTCTTCCCTCCTCCCTGAGGCTTTGTGGTTCCACAAGATCCTGAGGATGCTTTTATCGGAGTGTTTATATATTTTTAATATATAGTACTTATATACTTAAAAAACTTGCTGGGCGCAGTTGCTCATGCCTATAATCCTAGCACTTTGGGAGGCTGAGGAGGGCGGATAAACTGAGGTCAGGAGATAGAGACCAGCCTGGCCAATGTGGCGAAACCCTGTCTCTACTAAAAATACAGAAATTAGCTGGGTGTGGTGGCGTATGCCCACAATCCCAGCTACTCCAGAGTCTGAGGCAGGAGAATCCCTTGAACCCAGGAGGCAGAGGATTGCAGTGAGCCAAGATTGTGCCTCTGCACTCCAGCCTGTGCAACAGAGTGAGACTCCTTCTCTAAATAAACAAAAATAAAAAACTATAAAATATTCACTGTACAGGAAAATATAGACAATGTAATGAATGGTCATGTTTCTTTCATTTTGCTCTAACAATCTTATCATTTTGTCATATTTGATTCAGATTTTTTAATAAGAGTTCAAACATTATAGTAAAGCTGTGGCTCCTTGTGTGTCAATCTCCAATCCTGTTCCTTCTGTCACTCGCCAGATGTGGCCACTATTCTGATTTTAATGTTTGCTATTCCCTTGCAAACATTTATACTTTATCCATAAGCAACTGTAATAATTTTGCATATAGTAAAACTTTATATAAATGATATCATACTATAAATATCTGCCACTTTCCTTTCTTGGTCAGCATTTTATCTTTGAGCCTTATTCATGTAGATGTATGTACTCTGTATTTTTATAGCTGCCATTTACCATGTTAAGGAAGATTCCTACTATTACTAGTTTGCTGAGTCTGCCATAGATGGATATTGCTTTTTCTGCATCTATAATTATGTGGTTTTTCTTTAGTCTGTTAATATGGTGGATTACAGTCTTTGATTTTTTTCAGTGATGAATCACCTTGCATTCTTCATATTAATCCCACTTGGTATGAGCTATTATCCTTTTCATATACTACTAGATTTGATTTGCTAATATTTTGTTTAATTTTCTTTTATTGTGTTGTGACTGGCTTGGGTATCAGGATAATGCTGGCCACATAAAAGGAGTTGGGAATGTTCCTTTTTCTCTATTTTTTGAAAGATTATATACAATTAACATCTTTTTTTCTTTACTGTTTGGTGCAATTCACCAGTGAAACCACTTGAGCCCAAACTTTTCTTCATCAAAAGGCCTTTAACTATAAACTCAATTTCTTTAATAGGTATAGAATTACGTAGGTCATATATCTCTTCACGAGTGAGTTTTGGTAGTTTGTGTATTTTAAGAAAATGGACCATTTTATGTAAGCTGTCAAAGTTATGAGTCACTTATAGTATGCCAGTTATCCTTTAAAATCTGAATTCTGTGGTGATAGCCTCTTTTTTGTTCCAGATAATTGCAAATTATATCTTTTCTCATTTTATCTTGTGGCTTTCTTCATTCCTAAAATCCAAGTTTTTTTTTTGTTGTTTTTATCATTTTCTCTCCACCTGGAGAACTTCCTTTAGCATTTATTTTAGAGCAGGTCTACTAGAAACACATTTTCTTGGTTTTCCTTTATGTGAGAATACCTTAATTTTTCTTTGCTCTTGAAGGATATTTTCACTAGATATAGAATTCTGGGTTTGCAGCTCTTTTCTCTTAGGCCTTTAAAAATGTTTTTCCACTGTTTTCTGGTCTCCATGGTTTCTGATGAGAAATATACAGTCATTGTTCCCAAATGTTTTCTGGTTTCTTTGAAGATGTTTTTCATTGTATTCGGTTTCATCATGTATCTTGGTGTATTTTACTTTGAATTTATCTTGTTTGGCATTTCTTGAGCTTTTTGAAACTGTAAATCTATGACTTTCATCAAATCTGAGAAGTTTTAGTTATGATTTCTTCAAATATTTTTCTAATATGAATCTCTTTCTTCTCTTTTCTATCATTCTGTGATTTCACTCCAATGATATGAATGTTTGCATCTTCTGATATTGGTCCACTTGTTCCTGAGACTGTTCATTGTTTTTCAGTTACTTTTCTGTATTTTTCAGATTAGATAACTTATATTGCTCTATCTCAATGATCAGAAAACCATGGTTCACAGGACAAATCTAACTTGCCTGTTCATTAAATAAAGACTTATTGAAACAGCTATTTCCATTAATTTACATACCATATATGGCTGTTATCGCTATAAGTGCAGAGCTGAGGAGTTATAACATAGTTTATGGTCATCCAATTCTAAAATATTTACTATCTGTCTCTTTACAGGAAAAGATGGCCAGTCTAATTCCTCATCTTCAAGTTCACTGACTCTATCTCCATTAAGTTACTGATCTCCTTAATGAATTATTTTATTTCTATCATTGTATTTTCCCATTATAAAATTTTTATTTTTTTCAATAACTTCTATTTTCTTTGCTAAAAATGCCCATCTTTTCATTTGTCTCACTATTCACTGATGTTTTCTCCCACTTCATGGAGCTTAATTATATGTGTGTGTGTGTGTGTGTGTGTGTGTGTGTGTGTGTAATAATTTCTTAAATTCTTTGTTTATTCCACCATCTGCATCTGGGTCAATTTGGTGTTGATGTCTGTTGATTGGTTGATTTTCCTTTTCTTTGAGAGTTGATGAGATTTTCTTGGTTCTTTGTTATTTGTGTTTTGCTTAATTTTGAATTATATCTTAGACATTTGAATTTTATTATAATTCTCTAGGTCCTATTAAGATTCTTTGAAGAGGCTGGGTGTAGTGGCTCGTGCCTGTAATCTCAGCACTTTGGGATGCCAAGGTGGGTGGATTGCTTGAGCCCAGAAGTTTGAGACCAGCCAGGGAAACCTGGCAAAACCCTGTCTTTACAAAAAATAAGTCCGCCATGGTGGTGTGCATCTGTTGTCCCAGCTACTTGGGAGGCTGCGATGGGAGAAACACCTGAGCCTAGGAAACTTGAGGCTGGAGTGAGCTGTGATCATTCCATTGCACCCCAGTGTGCATGTTGGAGTGAGACTGTCTCAAAAAAAGTTCTCTGAAGAATGTTGATTTTTTTTTTAAGCAATTAAAAGAGTTAGGCTCATATCACAACTCCCAACTTACCCTTTGTGGGCTGAGGTTCTAATGCTAGCTTCATTTTCAAAGCCTTTGCAGTACCATTAGGGTCTGCCCCATGTGGATACTATCCAGGGGCTGGTCTGGAACCTAGGAAATAGTCCACATTGTAGTTCCGTCTCAAAGCCTTCATTATACCGTTTCGAGTCAGTTCCTTGTATGTGAATCCTGGGAGTAAGTCCAGGATTTCATACCCAGATTTAAGAGATCCCTTTGGCCAGCTCCCTCTTCTCTATGATTTCTCCACTCTTCTATATGCAGGGTCGCATTTTCCTGGTGTGCTGGATAGAAAGCCAGGGCTTTAGCCTCCTGTCCTGTCAGACATTTTTCACAACTGTGTCCACTTTGAGAATGAAGCAGTTAAAAAAAAAAGAAGGAACAAAATAATGGAGATCTCTTCACAGTCTTTAGACCACAGGGATCCCTTTTCCCAGTTCTTTTGGTAAGAGGGAAGAATTTTCTCTTATACTTTTTTTTTGCCTAAGAAACCACTGTTGCCACCACCACTGCAGGAATATAGTTCATGACTAAGACTGGCTTTGGCACCAAGCTAGGAGAATCAAAAGAGTAAAACGAAATGAGAGTACCCCTCCAGTCTTTGTCCTGCGGGCCCACTCTTCCAGTCTTCCAGCCAGAAAGAGCGAGTTCATTTTGATGTTTTTACTGTCCGTGTTTACTGCACAGTTCAGAGATTCAGGCTGCCCTAGGGTTAAGCTAGGAGATATAGCAGGGGGAGAAAATCCCGGGAGACTTAATCCCCGAGTGATGGTTGATTTTATGTGTCAATTTGACTGGGCATCAGGGTACCCAAACATTTGATCAAACATTATTTTGGGTGCGTCTGCAAGGTTTTTTGTGAATGAGATTGATATTTAGATTGATAGACTGAGTAAAGCAGATGGCCCTCCCCAATGTGTATGGGTACCATCCAATCAGTTGAAAGCCTGAATAGTACAAAAAGGCTGATCTTCCCATGAGTAAGAGGGAGCTCTTCCTGCCTAACTTCCAGCTGGGACATTGTTTTTATCCTTCCTTCAAACTTGAAGCATCATCTCTTCCTAGGTCTTGAGGCTGCCAGTTTGTGGACTGGTTCTACACTAGTGGCTCTCCTGGTTCTCAGACCTTCAGATTCAAATGGGACTACACCTCTAGCTGTCCTAGGCCTCCAGCTCGCTGACTGGAGAAGAAGCTCTTGAGTCCTTTCAGCCTCTATAATCACACGATCCAATTTCTTACAATAAATCTCTCTCTCTCTCTGTGTGTGTGTGTCTCTCTCCATATATGTATACATATATATACACATATACATATATATACACATATACATATATATATACATATACATATATATATACATATATATACACACATATATATATATATATATTCCAAGGTTTACTACCCATTTATATTTCTTCTTCTGGATTTGTTTATATCAGTTCTCTCTGTTAGACTTTTAAAAATCTTTTTCTTATTGATATTCTTAGTTAATACTTATATATACTCTATTATTGTTAACATACATAGCAAATACTTTTCCCCATCTGTCTCTTGTCTTTCTCACTTTGTTTATAGTAACTTTGGTTTTATATATATATGTAGTGAGAAAGATGTGATATGTATGTGTATCAAAGTGAGGATATAACATTTTAGACTTACAGCAGGAAAGTCTGAATCTTCTCACTGTTTCACATGCTCATCAACTTTTGTTATTATTGAGTTTTAAGTATTTGCCAATATGATATGTATGAAGTGACACCTCAGTGTTTTATTTTTCTGATTACTAGTGATATTGGGCTTCTTTTCCAAAGTTTACTGCCCATTTATATTTCTGTCCCTTGTGGCTCCTCCAGCCCCACGGATTCCTGCTCACACCTGTGCTCCAGAAACACTGTGTTACTTCTTTCTTCTTCAGAATACCAGGCATTTTCACACACTGACTTCCTAACTGACACCTTTATATTTAAAATAACCAGTGACAACTCCCTCTCTCCCTTAGCTCAAATATATATATATATATATATATATATATAGAGAGAGAGAGAGAGAGAGAGAGAGAGAGAGAGGGGGGAGAGAGAGAGATACATCTCTATGTGTGTATATATGTACATATATCTCTATGTATATGTGTGTACAGATATAGATATATACATACATATACATATGTATGCACACACCCTATTGGTTTTCTCTTGAGAACGCTGACTAATAACAACCCCTGTATCAGTTGTATTTTTAGTTTTGATTTCCCTTTCCAACCCACCTGTTATTGTTTACTTGTCAGACGCCTCAGATAGTTCCTTTTGTACTCTCTCCAGGGTTTTTAGTTGTCAGTAGTAAGAGAGACAGATGAGAGTGTGCTCATTACATTTTCGCTAAAACCAGAATGTCCCAGTTCACTTATTTTTAACTGTTACAAGTATTACATGAGGTGAATATACTACAATGCACTTCTCCATTGATAAGCATTTGGGTTTTGTCCTCATATTTTCTGTGAATATATGGGGGGCTTCTCCAGAATATATACTTACATGTGAAATTGCTGAGATGTAGGTATACCTATCATCAAATTTACTGAATAATGCCCAAATGTTCTCCAAAGTGATGATATAACAATTTAGACTTATAGCAGCAATGTCTGAGTCTTCTCACTGTTTCATATGCTCATCAACTTTTGGTATTATTAGAGTTTTAAGTATTTGCCAATATGATATGTATGAAGTGATACCTCAGTGTTTTATTTTTCTGATTACTAGTGATATTGGGCTTCTTTTCCAGTTTACTACCCATTTATATTTCTTCTCCTAGATTTATTTGTTTATATCAGTTTTCTTCTGTTAGACTTTTAAAAATCTTTTTCTTATTGATATTCTTAGTTTATATATATATATATGTATATATATATATATATATATATATATACATATAGTCTATTATCATTAATATGCATGGCAAATACTTTTCCCCATCTGTCTCTTGTCTTCCTCGTTTTGTTTATTGTAACTTTGGTCTATAGAAGTTTTTGTTTTAAGACCGGAGAGGGAATCATTGTAGATACCTTCTTCTTCCTTACCCTCTACATTAAGTTAGTTTCCAAACCCTATTGATCTAGATTTCCAAACCCTGTATCTGCCATCTAGGCCACGTTAACTGCTTCTGCTCAGGTTCAGGTTCTACCTGCCTCTCTCCTGGACACTTACAATAGTTTCTGAATAGTTCCCCATATCCGCTCTCACCTAGACACACAGTCTTTACAGGGCACTTTAAAACATGCAAGTCCAGCTACTCTTCTGGGTTAAAACCTTAAGTGGGTCTCCTTCACATAGAGGACCAAGTGTAAGCTACTTCACATGGCAAACAACAACAAATCACTCCACCAGGCTCTGCTCATTGCTGGCGCCTTCAGTCCCATGGACTCCTGTTCACACCTGTGTTCCAGAAACACTGTGTTGCTTCTTTCTTCAGAACACTACGTGTTTTCACACATTGACTTCCTAACTGGCACCTTTATATTTAAAATAACCAGTGACAACTCCCTCTCTCCCTTGCTTCAAAGAAATATTTCCAAGGCTTCAGGATGGAGCGGGAGGCTCCGGCACGGAATGAATAGCTGCTATGTACCAGACACTTCCACCTATGTTGTAGTCACATTTAATTTTCACAGCAACCCTCTTGAGCATAGACCACTGACCTCATTTTATAGACAAGGTGGCTGATGCTCAGAGACATTAAGCAACTTACTAAAGACACGGAGCTTGAAAGCAGCAGAACCAGAGATTGACCCAAGTGTTTGGTGCTCTAGTTACGAATGCAGAACCTTGCCTGGCTCATGAGGACTGTATTTGAATCCTGGCTCACCACTCCCTAGCTTTATGACCATGTGAGAGTCACCTCACCTCTCTGAGCCTTGGTTTGCTCATTTGCAAAATAAGAAAATTGTACTTAATGGTCTGTAAGTTTCTTTTCCTCCTGGAGACAGAATTCTCTGCAATGCCTACATGGTCCTATTCATTCATTCAATACAGCGCTTCATGCTGAGAATAGTCAACTTTCTGATAGTCCCAAGTCAGCAGAAACCTGATGATCTTCTCTCACCCTCTTTAAAGTTTTTACACCAGTTTCTGAACTAGCACAACAACTCCTGCCAAAAGTCTGCATGTCTAGGCTCATGCCTGGCTTATTGCATCTTTTTCTGGAGCCAAAAATCCACTAGAAAAAGGAGACAATAAATCCAAACACAGCATTCTCATGAAATTACATTAAATTCTGCTTACTCCCTGAGTGACTATGTGTAACCCTCGGCCCCACTTTGGGTCTTGATGTCCTCACATGTACAAAAATGAGGGTTGGTTTGCGGTAGACTGAAGTCCACCCTTCTATGATACTGAAGCATTAAAAACCATCTGCGGCATGAATTTGCTAACAAAAGAGTGAACTGTGAAATAAAGCCTCAGTCTCCTAGAGACAACCAAACCTCAGCATGTTCAGGCTGTCTCTTTTAGAATTCGCAGTTACTGTCTCAATTTCAAGGTAAGACTGCAGGAATAATTTCCCAAAGAGCAATGATTTAAAACTGAGGAAAGGAGGGAAGGAGAGGAGTAAAACGAAGTTCCATCTAACCAGGGTGGACATTGAAGATGCTGCATCTTAAGTACGCATAGACTTTGAGTCAGGTGACCTTAGGTTTAACTCCCTGTGCCATCATTCACCAGCTGTGTAACCTTAGCCATGTCACTTAACCTCTCTGGGCCAGTTTCATTATCTGCTAAGAAATAGGCGAATCGTTCTTAACCACAATTACCTGGGAGGCTTACAGGAGCGAGCATGTGAAAGTAGCTGTTTATTACAATGTAGGTGTTCAAAATAGCTCATTTATTTTCTTGTGTATTTTCTATTTAAAGAAAATTAGGGACTGCCAAGAAGACACAAAGAAACTCAAGGCCAGATGTTTTCAGACAACACGTCTATATAAAAATGTACTCTGGCAGCATCCTGAATCACAGAATCCTAAAACTAACAGTGATTGTAGCAATGATCAATTACAGAATGATTACACCAGCTTGACTAAGCTGTATCCCCTGCCGTTTGCCACTGATTCAATACCAACACTGATGGAGAAGTCACTGCTTTCCAGAATTCATGAAGAGAGGTGGGTTGGGGCAAATCATTGGAACTTCAAATGTCAGGCCCAATGAGGCTTCCAATAATGAAGTCTCCCTATGTCCTCATTTATAATCTAACCATTACTGAACTGTTTCCAGTTTCTAACACACTGCTGTGTCATTCTACCAAGCTTTTGTCCTTATTGTTTTCTCTCCTTGGATACCCTCTCCCTGTTTTGCCCTCTTCTTCATCCTTTAAGATGCATCTTAAACATAACCACCTCTGAGAAGTCCTCAGTGAACTTCCCACTCCAAGCTGGGTTAGGAGCTTCTCTGTACCCCCTAGGTCCTTTTATAGAGCATTCAATTAATGTAAGTGATATTATCTCTTTACATATTGGTCTCGCTCATTAGACTGGGGTATACAAAAGCAGGTACCTTTACTTCCACATGTCTATATCCTAAGCTTCTTGCATAGAGTCTAACTCAGGAACGTAACTATAAACTTTCTGAGGAGCTGAGCCACCCAAAGGAGCAGGGAGGTCTGTGTAGAGGAGGCAGTGGCTGTGTTGCACGGGGAGGATCTGCCCAGCAAGTGACCTCGGATCTGGTCTCCTGAATGGGATAAAATCGAAAAGAAAGGCTTTTATTTCAAAAATGCTCTGGGAATGGTTCAGGTCTGCCACCACCTGAATACAAAGAAAAGCCGGTTGAAAAGATCGCAACAGACTTTTCTTTTCTTCCCCCATAAACCATACCCAGCAAATGGGTGGAAGGCTTGGACACATATCTCAGCCACACTATGTTCCAAGAACAAGACAGTAACTGTTCTTCAGGTTCATTTGAACAGGACAATGTGGTGTAATGCCATTAAATTGTAACCAAGTTATTTGATAATGTGGGAGTAGGAGAGATAGACATGCTGCAATCCAAATACTTTCCATTGTTCTAGGTGCTTTCCACACATTAGTGCACAATACCTCTGTGAGGATAAGGATTGTTGTCCATTTCACACATGGGGGAACCAAAAGTCTAAAGGTTAAATAACTTTAAACTAGTCCTACATCTAGGAGAAGATCAATCCAGGTATAATTCCAAAATGTATGCTTTTTTGTAACTGCCCCATAACCAATTTGTTAGAGGCTGTAAATTACCTATCCAATTCTTATTTTCCCCTTTGTGCTGCAGTATGGAACTCCTATTCTTTGCTGGGCAAATTGCCATAAAAATAAATCTACATTTCCTAGCTCTCCTTACAGTTGGAGAAGTCACAGGACAAAGTTCTGCTCACGGGTGGTGTAGTCACAAGGGGCTACTGGGGCTTTAGAGAAGGCTCCTGGAAAGGAATAGTGTAAGTGTCCTTTTGTTTCCCCTGATTTTTCTTGCTTCTAAGCTAAAACCAGATGCGATACATGGATTCCCCAAAGCTGTGTTGGACCTTGAGGTGACTTTGAGGATGGAAGCCAAGTGCTAGAATGGGGGTGTCCCTGATTACCATAGAGCCCTCAACTAACTCTGGGATTTCAGACTTCTTTTGTATAATAGAGGAAATCCTCATGTGCTTAAACCTGTTTCTGAGGCTGATAAAATATTATGAAGTCTAGGCTGAATCACAAACTTACTGTGGAGCTTTAGGCAAATTATTTAAACATTTTAGACCTTGATTTTTTTTTTATCTGAGAAAATAAGTAAATTGAATTAGAGCAGCATTTTGAAAGGTTCTAAGTTATTATAATAACTGGGCAACCAGCACTGCTGGGTCTAAAAAGACCAGAGAATATCAAAGTCCTTTTCTCAAGGATTTCCAAGGTAGTTAGGAAGACAAGCAGAACATTCATTCATTCATTCATTCATTCATTCATTCATCCGTCTATTCATCCAGTGTAGTGAATGCTGTAGAGTACTGTCCAGATGCCCAACTAAGATCATTCCTCTAATTGCCAATAGTGTCGGTTATTGACAGCTCACAGCTGACTTCCTGTTCAATATTTATTCTTGGTTGAAGGGTACTCCCCCAAGCAAAGCTATGTCTGGTTTCTATGGGCAGTCCATATCCATCAGTGGATTGATGTCAAAGTTACAAGGGCCTGGTCCCCTGGCTTCAAGTTGTGGCAATTCAGAAGCGCTGTTGAAACTGCAGAGCCTCTGACTGCTGCATCTCAGTTCAACTTCTCCTTCTACCTAACCCTGCTTTGCTTACTCCCTCGTGGCTGGTGTTTCCTGAAGCACTCACCAGTAAACTTCCTGTATGCAAATATCCGCTTTAGCATCTGTTTCCCAAGGCACTAAACCTCAACCTAAGACAGTTGGTACCAAGAGTGGCTATACACTGGGATTTTGGAGGTGAATCGCCTGCCGTTTGGCTGGCAATTAAGAACCCATCTCTGGAGCAGGGAGAGTACTGATAGAACCCGGCATGCTATAGCCCACCAAATGGAAAAATGTTCACTCTCAGGGAGCTGAGATGATGTTATAGTAAAAGGAAAGGCACCCACAGGTGTAATATATCAGATATTCACGAGCTGTGGAGGAAAGTACAATTATTAAGACTTAAGACTGTGCAACGAGATGCTGCTGCTGAGTGCTGTCAATGTATTGGAAGAAGTCGTGAAGGCTTGAAGTGATTATTCACTAATTTAAGACAAACTGTGAAAGTCAGAGGGCCTCCTTGACAGCATATTCTTATCTCCTGCAGCTGGAGGGCAGA
The DNA here is from genome assembly GCA_004027715.1 of Plecturocebus donacophilus. Taxonomy (NCBI): domain Eukaryota; kingdom Metazoa; phylum Chordata; class Mammalia; order Primates; family Pitheciidae; genus Plecturocebus; species Plecturocebus donacophilus. The sequence goes on from PVKP010009683.1 coordinate 28,090, forward strand.
AAAAGCTGAGAATCAGGCCCATGACTTAATTTCAAGGGTATCAGAGTTTCAGTGAAAGTTTAATTTAGCACGCTGACAGAGGAAGGTCAGGGCCCTGGTCAGGAGGAGTGGGCCCCTTAGATGTGGGCTAAGGATATCTGGGTTGAAGCCCTTGAGAACCTGAGAACATTGATATTCCAGCTCTGCTTGTACCTCCCAGGGTGCAGAAGTGGCTCCGTCTTCCACTTATTATGGGCTAATTCTTCCTTCTTTCTTAAAAATGACAGAGAGGACTCCACCTGTCAAGGTAGAACACTTCTGCTCCCCTTCCAGGCCAGGAGACCAAAAACAAGGATCGACTCACAACATAATTCTGCCAGGGACTTGCTGGGATTCCAGGAAAGAGAACAGACCCTGAAGGAGCTGTAGTGCCCAGCCAACTTGTACCTGCAGGAGCCAGAAGTGTGTGTCTAGAATTGGATCCTGAGGATGCAAGATGGGTGGAAGGTATAGACAATTGAATAATGGAGAGTTTATTGATATGGGAGCACTCAGTAGTGTTACACAGGATTTAACAAATGGTAAGGACCCCGAGAAACCGTCTTAATAAGCTACTAGATTGGGGGTGGAGATTTTTCAGGAGGCCACTTCATACTAACTGAAGTAGACAAGCCAGGGCCAAGAAGAAAGGAGTAAGTCAGAAGACTCTGAGAAGTGAGCATGCCAGGGTGGATCAACTACATAAAGCCAGAGAATCTGAACTTCAGTAAATATACCCTGAGCATTCCAATGGGGAAAGGCATTGTGATAGTGTCTTGGGATACTAGGATCAATAAGACACAGCCCTTTTCCTCATGATACTTGTAAACTGTGATTATGAAGCAATGAGACTGATTTCTAAAAACAAAATCACTCCGAATAGATGGATCCAAATGGATGTGACTCTTGTAAGAAGTCCCTTTGGGAGACTCCAGGCATCTCACTCATATGGAGGAATCAGGGGAGGTGAAGTCACACAGACTTGGGTTTAAGGATTTAAGTCTGGTTTTGATACAATTGATTAGTTTAAACCTAAAAGACCTTGGGAAAACTGTTCAACTTCTCTGCACTCAAATTTTCTCATCTGTAGAACTCAGATGATCATATCTGCTCTGGTGGGGTGGTATCCCATTTAAATTAAAGTAAGATCACATAAACAAAATGCCTGGCCCATTAAACACATTATAAACACCCAATAAAAGTTGCTTTCTTTTCCTTCTCTTATGATTCTATTATTCTGCCAACTCCCTTTTGTAAAGTGACATTTAAGTTTAGTCTGAAAGCCAAACAAGAAAATTCATCTTGCTTTTTCTTCCTCCTTTCCTTCCCTCTATGTCTTCTTTCCCTGGGTTATTTAACAAACACGGACTGGAGCACCTATTATGAGCCAGTCCCTGTTTCTGTCACTCACTTGTCCTCTTCAACCTGGCTCTGAAAGACTTTTGACTCGTTCTCCACAAGGTATGGAGGTTTACAAGATGAAGATTTGCCCCTCTAGGAGATACATCCCTTGGGTCCTGAAGGTGCAGGTAATGCTGCACCATAGCAGCTTTCCTGGAATAAGCCTAAGTCTTCACAATGTGACATGCTCGAGAAGTCTGCCCTCACTGGAGTGTCTGACCCACATACCCCAAGTTCAAGAGGAAAAGAAAGAAGTGACAATACAGAACGAAAAATGCAAAGGTGCACTATCTCATGTGTCATCACCTCATATTTCATTTGTCGTTAATATTAACAATGAAAAAATTCTTAGTGTTTACAGTGGGTCAGATATAGACCCTGGAGAAGAGATGAGGAAGACAACCACAATGAGATTCAGCCTCTGAGGGCTCTGAGTCCAGTGGTAGCAGCTGACTGGCTCATAGGTAACTATGCCACATGCTAGGAGACCTAACAAAATCTACTGGAAGCAGATGCCTCTGTCCCGGGGTCAGAAGGCTTCATATAGGAGCAACCCTTAGCCTGAGACTTAAGGATGAGATGGATGGAGTGAGGAGGATGGCATTTCAGGCAGAGGGATCAGCATGTACGATAGCCAGAACCAGTAAGGAACATTGGGTTAACTACTAGTTGTCCATTAGATGCTGGGAAACTGCAGGGTGGCTGGAATACAGGAGAGGTTAGCAGGTCACACAGGGAAGATGTGCTCAAATTTTAGTGTTATCCTAGCTTAGTCCTTGATGTCATCCTAGTTTATGCCTGTTATCCAAGTATTATAATAACATCATTGCCTTTCACCCTTGAAAGCATCCACATATCCAATCAATTTTGGAGTCACCTGGTTTAAAGTAGAAAAGACATATGCTCCAGTCTGTATTGAAGGATGCTCGCTCTAGTTGCCGTGTATACTAGCTTGGAATAAGACTAGAGGTTTGATAATGGCCTTTTAAGGTCCCATCCAGCTCCTGCATTCTCTGATCCAGAGAGTTTTTAGACCATTTTTGGAATAGCACATAACTGTCTTTTACTAATGCATAAATGCCTAAGGAGCCCACAAATGTAGCAGAGTTGAGAGGAGGGTGCTATCTCTCTGGCCTGAGATGCTCTGAGCAAGATTCCTGGAGAAGATGGGTCTGAACCTTGATTACGAAGGATGGATAGGATTTAAATAGACGAGAGGTATGAACTGGACATAGTGTGAGCCAAGGTGCAAAGGTAGGGATGAGGAGGGAGTGCGATGAGAATGCCTAAATGAAATAACCCTTACCAAAATGTCAGCAGCCACTCAATAATAGAAGCAGCTAACAAGCATTTCCTTTTTAGTTATTTCTCCAAACTCCCTCCACATCCCTGGGAAGTGTGGAGGAAGTGTGTTAACCTGTGTGTTCCCAGAGCACTTTGAGCCCAGCCCTGGAAGCCATTCCATATGCACAGAGGGGCTCAGTAAAGAGTCTGCCTCCTCCTCCACTATAGGCTCCCAAGAGCAGCACCAAGCATCCCTATAGCTTGGAGGCTTGGAACAGAGAAGACACACAATACTGCTGGCTGATCAACTGACCAGAGAGAAAACAAAGGCTCAGAAACGTTGAGTGACTTGCTGAAGTCACACGTGGTAAACAGATGCTGGTACTGGACCTTGAGCCCAAGACTCTAGAACCCTGTTCTTGCCACTGAACCGTGTGGCCAACAGGTATAAATCAGTGGCCCAAACACACACATCATAGCATTGTGAGGTGGTACAGTTAGGAAGTGATTTTGACTACATAGGGTTTACATCTATCTCTCAGCCTCTTTCCAAAGCGATTCCTCGCTTTGCATATCCCTTGGTCTTTGCATGTCCTTCCACCCAGCATGACCTTCCCCTCCATCTCTCTGTAAAACCTCACACATCCTTCAAGGGGCAGCTGGAGTGTACCTCCTCTGTGGTCGTCTTCCTGCCACCCTGACTGAATGAGTAACCCCTCCTCTTTGAGGTCATAGCATCATGCTCAAACAGCAATTACCAGCATGTAATCTACATTGTACAGTGGGGCACTTACATAGTAGAACACATAGCAGAGTCTTCCTTCTGTGTCACGCTGTGATCATTGAAGACAAAGAAATCTATCTTATTTATCTTTATATTCACAGCCTCCAGAATAGCTCCTGGTACATTGTACCAGGCATTTGATGAATATTTGTCTAATGAATGAACGAATCTGCTTAGCCCTTATCTAGAGCTCTAGCTGTGATGCTATCCTAATTGTACCCTTATCTGGTTTTCAGCTGGGTTCAGCCCGTGGGAAGCCTTAGCAGGAGATCACAGGCTGGGAGGAGAGGGGTGAGCTATTCATTCCTCTCTCTGACTTTGAAGCTTGGAGGGGGATGTATTCATTTATTAGGGCTGCCATAACAAAATATCACAGGCTGAGTGCATAAACAACAGAAATTTATTTTCTCACAGACCTGGAGGCTGGAAATCTGAGATCAAGATGTTGACAGGATTGGTTTCTTCTAAGGTCTCTATCTTCTCTCTGTTTCCTCACATGGTCTTTCCTCTCTACATGTCTGTCCAAATTTCTTCTTCCTATAAGGACATCAGTCATATTGGATTAGGGCCCACAATAATGACCTCATTTTAATGTAATTATCTTATGGAGACCTTATCTCCAAATACAGTCACATTATCAGGTACTGGGGGTTAGGACTTCAACCTGTGAATCTGGGAGGAACATGATTCAGCCCATAGCAGGTGCTAACGGCTCCCTGCTATTGTGAGGTCCTGGGTGCTAGTCCCTAACTCTGCCTATACCTCTGTAATAGTGTCTTATAAATTCTATTTAGCTTGAACCCTTTACAGGTATACTGGCTGCTTCCTGGCAGGTTCTCACAGATAACAGATATTGACAGCTATGGTGATAATTATCTACAACTACTATTAAGTTTCTTGGGAAGAGGAGCATAATGCCAGCTCTGTGAGAAATTCAAAGTCAAATAATAGACCCTTCTCCCTCTCTGTGCCTCATTCTTTTTATCTGCACAATGGGATATGAGCAACGGCCCCCATTATAGAGTCTTGTCAGAATCTACTGTGATAAAGCATGGGGCAGCTTTGCAAACTGGAAAGAGCAGTCTGAGACTGAAGGTGGTCTGAGTCCACAGAGTAGATCCATTTTACATGAAGCAAAGAACAGCTCTACAACTCTGGATTCCCAGGTTAGGAGCCTGCAGTTCAAAGCTGCAAGAGTGGGGGTGGGGGTCATCTGAAGGGACTAAGCACTGCTGCGGACAACAGAGAGGGGGTACAATGTGGGCCATGGAATTTTTTTCTGGTCCTCAGTCAATAGGGCCTCTTGTCAGGATAAGTTCCAGGAACAAGGGAGGGTCTCTTTGTTCCTCCTTGGTAATAATGACCTAGCTCATGGCTTTGCTGAGTATCTATGGAAAACAGTCCAGTCAGAGATCCTGGATACATCTATTTATGATGATATTGACATAGAGAGGACCAGTATGTTCATGCAAAGTCCATGTTTCCTGCTTCTATAAACATCTTCAATGTGAGAAACAACTTTGATGGTTCCATAGGCACAATTTATGGTGTTCCGTGCCAACATAAATCAAGCATGCATACCATCCCAATGAAATCATGCAGATCATTGATTTAGGGTAATGAGGACCTGGAAGCAGGGTGGATTCCAAGGCAACTTATTTTTGCTCTCCTGTGATTGGTTAGCCTTCACCTCTGGGACCAGAAATGGCCTATTTGGCCATGAAGTGCCATGAAGAGGGTGCAACCTCTGGCTTAGTGTGGGCTCATTGCCAGCATGGGACCACATTGTCTAATGCTTTAAGCCTTAGTTTTCTCCTCTTTAATACTGAGTTAACAGGGCTGCCTCAAGAGGCTGTTGGGGTGGGAGGTCAAATGGCGCTCCTTAGTGATAAATGTCACTAAATTGCACTTAGCAAGTACTACTTTAGTGCTAGTTGATACTCCCTTTCTCTAAGATCCTAGGATTGTTTTGTTAATGTCTTGGAATTTTAAGTTGATCTTCAAATTGGCAGAAGCTGAGCCAGTCACAGGAGTAACGTCTGAAGGCAACCCGAAGCACTTGCAATGTACTCAGAGATAATGAACATGACCCTAAGGCCCCATCAGAAGCTCTTCTGACCAAATGTTGAAGACCACAAACTCTTTCATTTGTGCTATTCCCTTTGGCTGCTGATTCTCATAACTACCTTTTGAGAGGAGTAGGTGGTTTACCTATATTTTTAATAATAATTATGAAATAATAAAATGGAATAATAAGGTAGAATCATAGTAAGTCAAGTTGCAGTCTACAGCATTGTATTATCTCTTGGGGATTAAAATGGTTCATGGGTTACTGGGAATCCTTGGCAGTTTCTAAGAAAGAAGATTACAACCAACCCTCTACAATGTGATTACAATTGAGTTACCTGCATCTTCCACAGGCCAATTGTTTCCCAACCTATTCAGCATTTATTCTACTTTAGAGCAGCAGAAAATATACGTGGTGTATCTCCTGTCACTTATCCTTGGGGATTGTTAGTTTCATGGATTCAGAAGACCTGATTTTGGCACCTAACTCTGCTACTCACTCACCATGACACCACGTGCAATCATTTCCCTACTCTTGGCCTAAGTTTCTTCATTCGTAAAAAATCCTACCTGATTCAAAGGAAGATAAGAGGAGACCCACTGAGAAGACAAGTGTATGGTAGTTTGTAACCTGACTTATCAGGCCAGAAAAACAGATGTTTGCTTTTTCTCCTCAAACCTCAGCCTTGCCTTACTTTAGTCAAAGGCACCAGCATCATCTATTTCCTCTTGATTTCTTCACCCACCACATGCCATTCATGAGTAAGCCATGCCAACTCTATTTCCTTAAATGTAGTGTGATCCTTTTTATTTGTAATATATTTATTTTGACATGTTTTAACTTTTTATTTTAAGATTATTTTGACTTAGAGAAATGTTGCAACACTTATACAAAAACTTGTGTTGTACCCTTCATCCAGATTTCCCAAATGTTAACATTTTGCTAGGTTTCCTTCCCCACCACTGTGTGTGTGTGGGTGGGGGGGGTGTGTGTGTGTGTTTGTGTCTACTGCTGCTCATTCAAGTTTTAGCTCAAATGTTTCCTCTTAAAGGTTGTCTTCCTAAGCCCATGGTCCCACCCTATGGCACCATTCCAACTGCAGTTCTCTACACAATATTGAACTCCAGCTGATATTTTTCTTGGCTCTTTATTTACTGGTTACCTCCCTGCTTCCCCATGAGGATGGAAGTCTTATTGGAGAGTTGACCTTGTGTCCCTCCCCTTCTTCACTGCTGAATCCTCAGAGCCTAGAACAGAGCCTGCACAGCACTGGCACTTCATCATTATTTTGCTGAATAAGTGAATTGGGGAATGGCTGCATCTGTCCTGTGTAAGCTCTTAAGTGGCGTGCAGCATGTTCTCTGCAGTCAAGGTATAAATGGCCTTTGGAGCCTACACTGACTACGGTATTCACTTCCATGATGAAAACATTTGTCTGCTCTTGCCCTGGGAGGGGATTACTTAACATACAGCTAACATTTGAGTGTTAGGTCTCCAAGAAAGTGAAAGAAAACCAAACAAATGTGCACACCCATAGGAAGAGAGGATGGTAGCTTAGTTGTTTGCATTTGGCCTCTGGAGCTAGAATGATTTGTTCACATGCAGGTTTCCACTTACTACTGTGATCTTAGACAAATTACTTAAACACTCTGTATCTCAGTCTCCTTATGTGTAAAATAGAGATAATAAAAAATCTTCATAAACTTGTTGCATGATTAAATATATTAATATGTTTAAACTGCTTAGAGTCATGGCTGGCACATGGCAAGTGTTCAGTAAATGTCATCATGATAAATAGTTACATAATTGAGAGCAGATGGTGCATACTGTCCTATAACCTTTTTTTAACTTGGCAAGATATTCTAAATATTTCATATCAACAAATATTCTTTTACCACATGATTATTAAAGGCTAAAAATTTTCTGTCATATAGATGCACTATAAGTTTCCTGCAATATTTACATTGATTTCAATTTTTTGATTATCAGCAATGCTAAGTTGAACATCCTTGTACATATATCTTTTCACACATCAGCAACTCTTTCTCCTTCTTGTATTCCTAGAAGTGGAGTTGGTGGGCCAAAGGCTATGCATATTTTCTGACCTGAAATACAGATTCCAAGTGCCCAAGACAGGTTGTCCCAACAGAGGCATTTCCTCAGAGACCCAAGTCCAGAGGTGGGGGCGGCTCCTAATCTCAGCCATTTCCCTGTCACTCTCTCTCCCCCGCGCCAGCCAGGCTGCAGCCAGTGTGTCCAGCTGAGGCCACGGCAGGTTCCAATAATCCTGTTTACTTGGCTCTGGGCAGGAACACAACCTGGATGTTCTCTCTTCAGGGGATATCAGGGACTTTTGCTTTGAACTTCATCCAAGAGACTAAAAACAACCACATCCACCACGTCTGCTGTTTCACCACTGGCCTCACCCCTGTTGCTTGACCCTGTTGACTGGCTGTTTTTACAAAAGCATCTACACTTTTCAGATCCTTTCAGTCATGGCTTTCCCACCTCCATTATCCAGCAGAAACCCTTCTGTTCTTTAAGACTTACTTCAAGTGCCACCTCTTCCAGGAAGCCTGTTCTCCTTTGATCCATGCCTCTCAGTGTGGGGAAAGGAAAAACTCCAGGTAGTGAAGTCAAATTCATCTGGGCAGAATAGTAGCACAGCTCCTCTCAAGCTGTGTATCCTTCTCCTTGGGTGTTTTATTTCTAGCCTCAGCATCCTCTGCTAAATTCGCAGGTAAAAATGACGATCCTAACACAAACCTCCCAGTGTCTTTGTAAAGTGGTGTCTTTAAGCTCCCACTAAGATTGGTACCAAGACAGGTGATTTTTAAAAAAATGAATGGTGTCTGTGTATTGTCACTCATGAGTAGGAGCTGAACAATGAAAACACATGGACACAGGGAGGGGAACAACACACACTAGGGCCTGTTGGGGGGCTGGGGGAAGAAGAGCATCAGGAGAAATAGCTAATGCATGCAGGCTTAATATATAGGTGATGGGTTGATAGGTGCAGCAAACCACTATGACACATGTTTACCTATGTAACAAACATGCACATGCTGCACATGTATCTCAGAACTTAAAATTTTTAAAAAAGGGAGAATGGTGTTTTGGGGCTGTTTGCTTGTATGTTTAGTTTTTGGTCTGTTTGCTTATATGCTGGGGCAAGAATGTTCTTTTCAAACTCCCCAAGAGAAGGAGGACGCTCTTGTCTTTCTGATGGTCTGAGCAATGCTTACACATCCTTTCCCCTACTACCTTGCTTAAAGAGAGATCCATTATTCCAGAAGGGGAAGGGTAGGCCAGGACTGGTACTAAGGCTGACAAGGTGGAATGGCCCGTTTCTGGCAGAGATTATCCAAGATGGTAAAATAAACTATAGTGGCTGCTGTTTCCAAAGACGGGGAGCTGTGTCCTACTCCCATATAGCATCCCCAACCCAGAAGGGGCAGAACCTCTGGAAGAGCAAAAAAAAGCAAAAAGACCACGTGCAGGAGAACTGTCCCCTTTAAATGGGGCACAGCACAGCACTGCAGAAGCATATCTAGACTCTCCATCTCATACAATCTCACCTTGGTTACAGACTTTTGAATATAGGACAGATATATTTTAACAAAGAGAATCTGTTATCCTAAAGAAAACTCTCTGGGTGAGCAATGTATAAGAACTCGGGGTCACTGTGTGTTATTATTGCTTTGGGAATTTGGATTTTTTTTCTTTTTCTTCTTTCTTTTTTTTTTTTTTGAGATGGAATCTCACAGTGTAGCCCAGGCTGGAGTGGAGTAGCAAGATCTTGGCTCACTGCAACCTCTGCCACTGAGGTTCAAGCAATTCTCCTGCCTCAGCCTCCTGATTAGCTAAGCCTACAGGCGCACACCACCATGCCCGGCTAATTTTTGTATTTGTAGTAGAGATGAGGTTTCACTGTGTTGGCCAGGCTGGTCTCAAACTCCTGACCTCATGTGATCCACCCCCTTCAGCCTCTCAAATTGCTGGGATTATAGGAATGAGCTATCACGCCCAGCCTGGCTTTTTTTCTTTTTATTGTTTAGAGTTTTAATGTCTATCTCAGTGGCCAGGATAATGAAGCATACACAATTTGGAGAGCTTTCTTTCAGAAAACAAATACGAAATGCCTATGGCCACTCCAAGTTACCCAGCAGGAGGGAAAGTGTGATGGAGGCAATGTGGGAGTGGAAGGAGATGGTAGTCTTCACTGTTAGAGGCTAAAACATTATATTTTAGCAAATTTTATAATAATATCTGACAGCATGGACCCATTACTGGGTCCCCCTCAGAAGAAGCCTGTGCAATGAAAGATTCAGAAGTATAAGCTTGCTAATGTCACCCTTGTAGTTGGGACATCTTTGTGCTGAAGACCAAAGACAGACCCTTGTCTTAAACTCCATTTGTTATAAGCCCCCAGGATTGGGGCAACCCCTACCCCATATAATGATGGAATTTCCTACCAAATTGGGGGTGGAGGTGGCAAGCCAGATTTATTTGATTTAGAAAAACACATAAATATGACACTTTTGTACAAAAGCATCATAAAACATCTTAAGTACATCATGCTCAGGAAATATCTTTATTTTTAAAAGGCAATCAAAAAACATACTGAAGAAAATCAATCCATTCATGGGTCTCAGTTTCCCCATTTCAAACATGAAAATGCCTCAGCTACCTCATTGATTTGGTGTAAGAGTAACATGAGCTAATACTCAGAAAGACCCTGGCACAGGAGAAGGTATTATTTCCCAAGCATCTCTGTGATCCCTTCCCCTTGCCTGAGTTGGTACCAAGAAGACAGAGACAAATGGAACCAGCTCCTTTCCTCAGGGCACTTATGGTCTGATCTCTCTGGGCTACTAAAGGGGTTAGCTGTGCAAAACTGGGCTTTACAAAGCAGAGGAGGTGATAGGCCAATAAGTGTTCACTCATAGAAAAGAGAAACTCACTTAGACTGAGGCCCAGACAGTTCCAAGAGTGTCAGCTGGCTTTGGGAGCAAACTTTGATACAGCAGTATGGTGGAATTCATCTGAGGGCTAGCTAGATCTGCCTCACTGTGTGTTCTTTGTAAGGTGAATCACCTACCTTCTGAGGGCCTGAGTTTCTACTGGGATTTGGGGAGAATGTCAGAAGGACTAAGATGAGTGTCCAGCACAGAATAGGTGCTCTATAGGTGGAAACATGTTCCATTATATCCATTCCTACTCTGGTTGAGATCCTTTGGTAAAAATCATTCTCTAGTTCCCTGGGAAGCCATTTTTGGATCCTTCTTTTCTGTAAGAAGTCAATTTCAAGGTCCAAGCAGAGGGCTCAGGGTGCTTCCCCCTTGTACTTACTTCCACTGAATTGTATTTAAATGAAGCATCCTCCTTCAAGGAGGAAATTCAAACCACTTCCTCTTACTAGAGACTTTTTGCAAGGTCTACTTTTCTTAACGTCTGGCCAGATGGCCAGCTGCGAAGAGTCAGAATCCTTTGATTTGGGGGTGGTTTTATGGCACTTTCTCCGGGTTCCTGTGCTGACTCAGGCCAATATGTTCGACCCCCAAAGCTCACATCTCCCATCCAAGACCTCTTCCCCATCATCTCTCTGTGGCTTTCTTGCTATTAGCAGCCTCCAGTCTGCCAAGCAGGCCTCCAGTGATTTCTGTTCAACCCCAGTTGTCTCTTGCCCCTGGATGGCTTTCCCTACTCCACCAGCCATGTCTTTGTTGCAGCTGTCTCATGAGGGTGAGGGACACCCTGATATCATGGCTATGTATTAGACTGAGAGTCAGAAAACCGCAGCTCTGCCAGCAACGTTTGCAGCCTCAGAGATGTCCCTAAGCTCTTATTTCATCATGTTCAGAATAAACGGGGCTGGATCAGATTAGCCCATGGGGTCCCCCAGGGAACCATCAACACCTCTTCACCCCTGCCACCCACCGCATGGTACTGCTTTCATTAAGGACTCCTCTCCCTATTCATTGTAGCATCAAGGTTAAATTTTGGCATGTCTTTTTAAATCATTCATTGAGCACTTGCTATAAACCAGGTCTGTATGAGGCTTAAGGTACTTAAATGAATGACACAGTGCCTACTCTGAAGGAACTCACAGAGAAAAGCATGAACTTTTGAAAATTATAAGAAAGGTGATATGCTAGGAAGGAACACCTCAAACTCCCCTCAGAGGTGTTGTCCCAGATGAAGATCCACATTAAATCCTGAGGATCAAGTTGGTCTCTGTGCTCAGAGGAGGTAAGGGAAGGGTGTTTCAGGAGGAGCAAACAGCAGGTGCAAAGGTTGAGAGTTGGTTCAGAGGTTTAGAATTAATTCACTGGGGCTGCCATGCAATGTTCATGTGTGAGCAGAAGAAGGGCCCCAGAAAGAGGTCAGAGCATAGAGTAGGACCTGGGGCTTCCCCCTGCAGAAAGAGAAACCTCTGTCTGGTGGTCATTTGTGGAAGTTGCCAGTGCAATCAGGTCAAGGATCTTACCAAATCTAGAAAGCAGAAACAACTTGTTGAGCCTGGGATGCTTAGTTTCGCAGCAGAATCTCTGACTAAGACCAGAGGAAAACAGTCTTAAAAGTAAGACAAATATTTAGATTTTTAAGAGCTAAGCCTACAAATTAGGAAGAGTGGGCAACTTGAATGTCAGATGTGTACCCTTGTTCTCCCTAATTTAAAGCAGACTTTGTTTTCTGGTGGAAGATAGATTGAAATCCTCCTGCCTGCTAATAATATGGTAGAAACCTACTTCTGAACGGCCAGTGTTTTATGTTATAGACAACCAAATTTAATAAGGTAACAGAAAAGAAAAGAGTGACATTGGTATAGCTTTATCCAGGAATGCAAAGAAATAAATTGTTCATTTAGGCTGAAGTTGTTCCAGTCTTAATTGTAGTAGAGGAGAAAAGTGAAATTTTTCCATCTCTTGGTCTTCTTTGCTTTCTCCTACGCTGACCCTGATAAATTCATTCCAAAAAAAAATAAGAGCTTGCTCAGCAAAAGAGACAAAGTTTCACTTCCCTTCTTTCCATCCCTTCCCAATGTAGGAGGGAGCTGATTTTTACTGATACCTGCTCTGTGCTGGCCCTTTAACTACATTTACCTTTCGCCATAAGACGTGATTCTACAAGGAGATCGCTACTTTCTCCATTGTAAAGATGAGGTAACCAAGGCTTAAAGAGATTAGGTGAATTTGTTACAGTCACACAGCTCAGGTAATACTATGTGTTATAGTTGAATTGGGTTTTTGATCCCCCTCTTTTTGCTGACACCAAAGCCCATGCTCTTTCCACCTGTCCCTCTGGATTCCTATAATCCGGGTATTTGCTTAATGGAGAATTACTGTCTATGTGTAGTATCTGTGGATGGAGGGCTTTAAAGAAGTGGAATATAATAAGCTCTGTTTAACCATTCCTTCATTTATTAGTTTAACAAATACTTATTGGTCACCATGGTATGCCAGGCATTATTCTAGGAACTGGGAATACAGCAATGAATCAAACAGGTAAACCCCTGCCCTTGTGCAATTCACATTGTATGGGCAGAACAGTGCAGTGGGTGTGAATAAGGACTCAGGAGGCAGACTCCTAGGATCACATCATAACTCTGCACTTGTGAGCTTTGTGACTTTGGACGTATTATCTAACCTCTCTGTGCCTTAGTGTCCTCATCTATATAAAGGAGTAACAGTAGTATTCTCTTTTATAGCTATTGTGAGGATTGAATGAGCTGTTATTTGTAAAGCAATTAAAACACATGAGTACTGTTAAATGAATGGTGGAGTTTCACAGACAATAGCAAAGTAAGTAAAATGTATAGCATATCCTGCAATATTAACTGTGAAGATAATAAATCAGGGAATGGGGATAGGGTATGCTTGTGAGTTTGCAATTTTAGATAGGGTGGCCGGGGAAGACCACACTGAAAAGACATCATTTGAGCAAAGACCTGAAGGTCAATGAACCAACAGAAGCTGTGTTTAACACTTTCATCGACTATTCTGAAGGTACAGGATTCTGTGGCCCTGTCCCTGACTCTTGAATGTCAATTACCCTCCAATTATCCATTTGGGAATACGATTAACAAATTTCATTCTTATATTGTGATGTGATATTGATTATCGATGAGTTTGTGAGAGAGTCATCCTCTAAAGTGGTCTCAGAGACCAGTGAAAAGGCTGTGTACCTTGAAAAATAAAGTCAGTTCTGGAACATTCCTCTGTAATAAGAACAAAATGACTGAAGTCATGGTTTACAAGGTGTACTCACAGTCCTTATCTCATAGATAAAGCTTGCCCCAGCTGGCTCCAGGGCCTGTACGTGGTATGCCTGTATTCTGCTCTTGATGTTCTCTCAGACCACATCTGGCTAAAATCCTTTGGTCTTGGGAGTGGAGGTGGGTACAAGGAAACTGTTAAGTTTAATTCTCTCTTGAGTGGAAAGAATCCAATCTAGCCATGCTCCTGTTGCCCTCATCATTCAGGAATACTACTCAAATAAACTTTCTGGATGCCAGAATGCTTGAAGAACAATTTCATTTTGGTATATTCCCTTTATGCTCTCTGAAAATTATCTTTTTTATGCTTCTGAGGCCCACAGTTTAGGGATATGTTTAACAAATTGCAAACTTGTTACTATGATGTGAAATAAGAACACTGGCCGGGGAGGCTGGAGATAAGGCCTCAAGTCCTGGCTCTGCTGTTAACTCCCACATGTCTGTGTACGTCACAACATGTCTCTGGCTCTAGTTTCTCTGTACATACAGTGGAGAGGTAAGGAGGAAGACACACACACACACACACACACACAGCTCTTTATTGCTTGTCTTCTCTGGGCCAAGCATATCACATTTATTATCTCACGTTAAAATCACAACAATCCTAAGAAGTCAGTGTTATTATTATTACACTACAGGTTTAATTTAGTAAGTGGGAAGAGGCAGAAGAGTATTGGAACTCAGACCTGATTCTAGCTATTAAGCTGCGATTGCTTAGGCTTTCACTATAGAATGAATGTCTGTGTCCCTGAAAGATTCATATGTTAAAACCTAACTCCAAGGTAATGGTATCAGGTGGTGGGGCCTTTGGGAGGTAGTTAGGTCATGAGGGCATGACCCCCATGAGAGAATAATCCTCATGTATGGGATTAGTGCCCTTATAAAAAAGAAGACCCCAGAGAGTTCCCTTATGCCTTCCATCCACCATGTGAGGATATGGCAAGAAGATGGCAGCCAGTGAACCAAGAAGTGGGCCTTCACCAGACACTAAGCCTGCTGGCAATTTGGTGTTAGACTTCCCAGGCTCCAGAACTGTGAGAAATAACTTTCTGTTGTTTATAAGCCACCCAGCCTATGATATTTTTGTTATAGCCGCTGAACTAAGGCAGCTTGCTAAACATCATTCCAAGACTTCAATTCCCTCATTTTAGAGACCGTAGGAACCATTCATTCTGGCTTCCTAGGGAAATTACCCCATCCCCTTAATTATTTGGTGTGAATCGTAGATAATCTTTCTTTTCTTCCAGTGCCTATATCATGGGTTTTATTCCAGCTATGAAGACTCTCTGGCAAAGGGAAAACACAATGACAGATTGGCATGCAAGTGACAGAAACTGTCCAGGGCAATTATTCATTTCATCATCTTGCCCCTGGAGGCTGACCAGACTAAACACAGCAACAGTGCGTTAGAGCTTTAGAGGAGGGTGAAAGTCTTCCTAGCATGACTCCATTGGCCTTGCAAGAAGTCTGAGTCTTCAAGGATCAGCCTTGTCCTCTGTAGTCAGCCTTGAGACCGTTCTCTGGAAACGCTTTTCCATGTCAGTGCATAGGGCAGACAGGTGATGTGATCTCAGGAAGAAACACTAAACCAGGAGTCAGGAGAGCTGGCCCTGTCCTCGAGCTCCCTCTGATTCTCCATGTGACTAGGCAAATCGAGTCCCACATTATTACAAAAAAAGGTGGTGTAGGGTTAACAGGCAGCTCAGAGTTTGGGAATGAAGCATCTGAGTTTAGACACTGGTTCTGCCACTTATCAGGGGGATACGAGATGTGACCTTTCAGCCAAGCCACTTAGTATCTAAGCTGGAGTTCCTCAGCTCTAAACTTAAGTCTGGACTGGAAGACCAAGCATTAGTCTTTGCTGTTTACCAGCTGTGAGGCAGTGAAGCAGTAACTTAGTTCCTCTGGGCCTCAGCTTCCTCATCTGTAAAATGCATAGCATAATAAAGGCTATTGTGAGAATTAAAGATTGTATACACAAAGTATCTCACAGACTGTGGGCCCTCAATACCTTCTAGGACCAACCCATTGTCCCTCTCCACTCAGCGTGGATCAAACCATCCAAGAAATGCTTCAGAACTTCACATCATTTAGGAAGCTGGTCTATTAGGAGCCAGACTACATTCGGAGACTGGTTTGCAAATTCCATCTCTATGGAGTAACTCATTCAAGACTAGAAATGGAGGTGTACAGCTGGGTTCCATGCCTACTCAGTGGGGAGCACAGAGTTCTGTATCACTGTGGAAAATCACAGAAGAAGTAGGTTTGGATATAATGGGTCAATTCCACAATGCTGAGGCCTAGATGGACAATGGGCCTTCCTATTTATAAAAAGCAGAAATCAGGTCATTTGGAGTCCAGCAATTGGCGGCTTCCTCCAGGTCAAGATCTCAAATCTGGGCTTTTGCATAATCAAACAGGAAGAAAAGTTGGGTTCCCTCCATTCCTTTCTGGTTTAATTTTATTTTCCTTCTTATACCTGACTCAAGCAGAGAAAACACAAAGGAACTCAGAATTTATGTCTGTTACTGTTAACATTTTCAGCTGAGACCCAGAGAGGTCAAAGAAGGAACAAATCAGATCCTCCCTTCCAATGAGGTAGGCAGATGACACGTGCTGGCAGTAAGGAAAGCAGTAAGAAAAGCAGACACTGTCCCTCCCCTCAGAAAGCGTAGACTCAAGGGCAAATTCAGGTGAATTGCAAGAATAATTCTAACACATTCTTGTGTTGAGATGTTTTTGTATCCAGTGGATTTATGTCAGGGTTTGCATTGGCTTCTTGTCTGCAGGATAGCAGACCCCTTGTCCAACTGTCCAATCATACCTCAGAGTGTCACAGGGGCTCTGATTAGCTGTTTGGGTGGGGTCCTATCAGGGTGCAAAGGATGAAAAGGATCACTTCCTCCTGGGGCTCAGGAATTGCATGGATAATTGCACGCACCCTGAATGATGAGACCTGAATGATGAGAAGCAGGCAAGCATGGCGAGATCTGGGAGACACTCTGCAGGCAGGAGGAACTGCAAAGGTCCTGGGAGAGGCATCAGCTGGTATGTTCAAGAGACAGAAATCAGGCCATCGTGGTGAGAAGAGAGGGAGCCATGGGGCGTATTTAGTAGAAGATCGAGAAGGGCTTGTTCACATGCCTTAGAGAATGTAGCTTTTCCTGTGGGAAGAGAATTTAAGGACAGAATGTGGAATAAGGCAGAGGTTTTACTGTGAGAGTTAGAAGGGTAGCTTCCCTGTGAGAGTTAGCTTGATGCAAAGGGAATATCCCCACTCTGCCTCTTCCCAACTGTGTGACCTTGGGCAAGTGATTTAATCTCTCTGAATCTCATTCTCTTCCTATGTACAGTGGAGATGATAATGCCTGCCTCACAGACCAGAAGTGAGATTAAACAACAAGCCCTGGCTCATCCCCTTCTCCTGCTAGATAGTTAATAAAAAAAATCCCCCTGGGGACCATGGGGCATTCAGCATGCTCTTGAAGCTAGTTACTAGAAAGACTGACAATTTATTGCTCAACAAATAGATCAGCATCTGTCCATCTCAATGAATGGAATACTGTTCAAACAGTACCTCCTCAGGATCTGCACAGTTAAAACTACCGTGCTACCCTCAGGTGATGGTGATGTAGGTCCCTCCAAGGACTACA
The DNA here is from genome assembly GCA_004027715.1 of Plecturocebus donacophilus. Classification (NCBI taxonomy): domain Eukaryota; kingdom Metazoa; phylum Chordata; class Mammalia; order Primates; family Pitheciidae; genus Plecturocebus; species Plecturocebus donacophilus. The sequence goes on from PVKP010009683.1 coordinate 45,576, forward strand.
CTTTGAGTAGCAAGGATTTAGAGCCAAGGGGCTTCCATAGTACAGACAGTATTGGATCTGCCACTGAAACTTCACAAACCAATAGCCTCCTTTTAGTAATTTATTACTGAATTCATTAGATAAATAAGTGTTCCTACAGTGCCTACTGCATACTAGGCATCATTTTGGGAAGTAGGATTTCAGTGGCAAACATTGGTCAGGGCATGTTCTCAAACATCCTAGTAGCAGAGAGCCAATTAAGCAAGCAGTTAAGATCACCTAAGTGCAAGGCCTGGAGGGGTCCAGTGTGTTAGCTTGAGAGTGTCAGGAAAGATCTCCTAGATGAAGTGGCATTGAGGTGGAGGGCTGGCCCTGAGGAGGTGTGCAGGCAGAGGGAACAGCATTACCAGGGGCCAAGGCCACCCAGCCAGTCAGAGGCACAACCCTGATTCAAATCAGGTCTCTCTTATCCAAAGACTTGCTCTTGCTAGTATCTTCCATGCTCTATGAATCAAGTCTTGCAAAAGAGCAGCTGCCAGCTGTCCTTCCCCAGCGATGTCAGAGCAGCTGTTCTGGACTAGAAAGATATCTGTTCTGAGCAGAGGTCTCGGCATCACCTGACAGGCATGGCCATTACGAAATTTGCCTCCACACCAGACATGTGGCACCACAAACACCATCCAGGCATTGCTTCAAACATCCTTCCTCCCAAAGACTCCGGACTGGAAAGTGTGATTGCCCTCTGATTGCTGCTAATAATAGCCTTATTTTTTTTAAGCAACAATGAACTTTGAAACTTGGGTGATGGTAGCTAGTCACATCAGCTGGTTGTCCCTTGGGTGAAGTTAATCAGAAAGTAAAATTCCAGTGACCTAGAAGTTTTCAGGACTCTTTAAAGGGGAAAGACACAGAAATTCACCTGAAACAAGGACTCTCTATGTGTCAGATAGTGTACGTACCTTATTTACATTAAGTAAAGGTAACACAGATAGACCTGGCATGAAAATTTGAAAGCAGCTGTGTGACTGGGCAAATCACTTAACGTCCATCAATCTCAGTTTCCTCATCTATTAAGTGGGAGATAGATTCCTACCTTACCTGTCTTATGTTTGTTGATGTTCATAAAATCCTAAGCTCAGTAGTGACACATTGTCAGCACTCAGTAAATGAGGATGGGAAATAGTCTCATTACAACCTGGAGAGGTAAAACCAGATAAGGAGACAGATACAGATATGTTAAGCGAATTCTCTAGTCTTCAAAGCAGGTAAATGATGACTCAAATTTGAAGTCAACTCTACCTTCAAATCCTAGTATCTTTCTTCAGTTCTTCATGTTCTTCTTTGAGAATTATACCCTTTGCCATTTGACTTTGCTGGGCCTCCCACTAGAGTGGGCAAATGTGTCTCCCTGTGCAGTGATATTGAGCTTGACCATTGACTTGCCCTGGGCAAAGTTATGGGGGTGGAAACGACAGCATGGCAGTTCCCGGCTGCGACCTGACAAAGCATGATTTGTTTCTACTTATTTCTCGCTTCTGCTCGTGTCTCATGTCTCATTTACGACCATGAAAAGAGCAAGTCAGAGCTTCTTTCAGCTTGTCCCCCAGAATGAGACAAACGAAGCAGACTCGAACCTGACCCAAAGTCCTGGTGGCCTGCACCTTGAACCTGAGCCATCCAGCCAACTCTCAGCAAGAAAAATAAATGCTTGTACTTGTAAACAACTGAGTTTGGTGTGGTTTGTTACCCAGCACGATCGTGGCAATATCTGACTAATACACTGTCATAAAAGAGTACAGCCTAGCCAGGCCAGCACTGCAAGTATTTCTTGAGTACCTACTGTGTGTGATGGGAAGCGAAATGGAATTTAAAATTATTTCTACCCTTGAAGATGGTTTTATTGCTCTTTCTATCTCTTTTGCCAAACATTGTCATGACACAGAGTAGAAAACCACAAATCTTTATTTTATTTTAATGTTTATATGTATTTATATTGTTGAAGAGAAAAGCACAGCTTCATTAAAAGGTAACTAGCAATATTGAGGCACATATTTTCTAAGAACTCAACAGAGGGTATTAGATTAGCCTACTAAGAACTCCTAAGAGTCAGCTAGTCCTTAAGGGATGGGAAGGATTTAAAGCGGTCGACAAAGCCCTCCAGCCAAATCACACAGCTTTCACATTCAGGTTTGTTTGCTGAGGTGGAGAAGTATCTAACAGAACTTGAGTTAAAATCTTCAGGCTGCTACTTTCTAGCTATGGGACCTTGGACAAGTCACCCATCTCTGACCTTCAGAGGAGCTCCCCCAAGGTTTCTTCCCTGTACCTGGAAGGGTCCCCTCCAGATCTTTAAGTGCCTGTAAAGACCTTCTTGATTCCTTCTCCTCCAAGAACTAAGGCTTCTCCTTCTTTGGTCCCAGCCACACCCAACTGAAATGATCTGGGCCCAAGGGTCCTCTGGGATTCTTATCTACGCACGTGTCTTTTTCTTTTGGAAGAGAACCACAGCTTTGTTAATAATACTTTAAAAAAATGTATACGCATGTAAAATTTTAAAATTAAAAAAATTTTATATGTATAACACAAATATGACAAATATTAAAATTAGTTAATTCTAAGTGATGGAACAAATGGGTATTTGTCATGTTTCTGTGCTTTGTTTTTAATACTTTTGAAAATACATGTTTGCCATAAAAGAAATCTGACTATTCCATGTTATGGAAACATGAGCTGCATCTCATGCTTAGAAAACAACAATATTCCTCTTCCTCATTCACTCACCTGAATATTATTACTCTTTTTTGCTTGTTATTTGTTTTGATTTTTTATTTTTTAAGCTCTGGGAACATGTGCAGGATGGGCAGCTTTGTTACATAAGTAAATATGTGTCATGGTGGTTTTCTACACCTTTCAACCCTTCACCTAGCTATTAAGTAAGCCCAGCATGCATTAGCTCTTTTCTCTAATGCTCTCCCCATCACCCCATCCCCTGACAGGCCCCAATATGTGTTGTTCCCCTCCCTGTGTCCATGTGTTCTCATTGTTCAGCTCCCACATATGAGTAAGAACATGCAATGTTTGGTTTTCTCTTCCTGTGTTAGTTTGCTGAGGAAAATGACTTCCAGCTTCAGCCACGTTCCTGCAAAGGACATAATCTCATTCCTTTTTATGGCTGCATAGTATTCCACGGTGTATATGTACCACATTTTTTTAATCTAGTCTATCATTGATGGGCATTTGGGCTGACTTATTTTTTACAGCAGCCACTGAGCTAGCTCAGGATGGGGAAGCCCCTTCAGCAACCCAGGATACCCAGTGCCTAGATTAGTGCCTGGCATGGAATAGATTATCAGTAAATAGTTGTTGACTTGAAGTTGACTGAATGGAATTTCTCCAAACATTCTCTAGGAATAAATTATTTTAAAGTACAGTTTTGACATTGTTTTAAAAAATGATCTTAGAGCTAAATATATAAATTAAAAAAAAACACATGCTGAAAAACACATCCACACAAACAAACATGTATGCAAACAAACATGTGCCAAACACAACTCTAGGAGGCTTTTGCAGACTTGTCTGCCATTTAAGGCCTGTAATTTCCCTGTTGGCTGACAGTGGCTTTGGCCTAGACCATGTTTCACAGACTCCTGGCAGGCAGCCTGTTTGTGCTTTGCTTAGCTTCTTTTTTTTCCTTTCATCACACTTGAAACTGAAGCAACAGGACTTTCCGAAACCTTTTGTCAGCTGTAGCTGCCATGCTTCATGTCACCTGCTTACCCCTTCCAGGGTCTGTGGATTTATAAATGTGTCTAGAGGTCCAGGAACATGGTAGTAAACAGTAGATTCCTTCTAGAAGAAGAAAAAGAGGGCTCAGGAGGCACCATCCAATCTGGGAACTGCCTGTGACCCAGGCCAGACCTCTACTCCCCCAGAGCAGATTAGATCCGATGGTCTGGCCTGCAGGCCAACTTTAAGCATCAAAAAGACATAGATACTGGAGGGAAGTAAAGGCACATAAAAACAAAACCAAATGAACTCTGTTGTGCAGCTGACATAGGTAAAAGTTGTATGAACCTAACTGCTGGAGGAAAATGGGGGCAACTGGTTTATTCTACGGAGCCCTAGTGTTAGACACAGCTCATGTTTCCATGCCAGTTTCCACTGAGCAAGGTACTCCAGTTCTCTGAGCCTCATTTCCTTATCCATGAACTAGATCATATCTACCATGCAGGGCCAATGTAAGGATTGAATGAATTCATGTTTGTGAGGGGCTAAGCACTTTGTGGAAAGTTAATAAATGGTGGTTTTGTTATGATAACAGAGACCTCAATCACAGAACTAGAAGAGCCCATTAGCGGAATCCAGTTCCCACTCCTCCCCATCCCACTTCAAGTGTAGCCTCCTCCACAGCTGCCTCTTGCAGCCTACGCTTATGGGCTCCCCGAGAGATCTTGCTGCATCCTAGGGAAATTCTCGCTGCTAGAAGATTCTTCCCTGGGCTGAATCAAAATTGATGTCTCTGGAGCTTTCACCTATTGGCCCTTCCCACTCAAGAACACTGAAAACACGTCTTTACCCTCCTCCCCTCTGCAATCTTCAGCATAGAGGACAGCTCTCAAGCACTCTTTGAGGTGTCAACAGAAGTCTTGAGGCTTTAGTTAGGTCTACACACATACACGTACAATATGCATATATGCCTATATATATATATATATATATATAGAATAGAATTGCTTCAAATATTCTCCAAGAATAAATTATTTTAAAGTACAGTTTTGACATTGTTTTTAAAAATGATCTTAGAGCTAAATATGCCAAATTTTAAAAATGCTGAAAAACATACACACAAACAAATATCTATGTATAATATACACACATACACACAATATACACATATATGTATATATACATGTATGTGTATAGATGTGAGTAATTCCATTCTGTATATATGTATATATACATATATGTGTATATATGGATATTGTATGTGTATATGTATTTACCTAACTAAAGCCTCAAGACATCTGTTGATACCGCAAAGAGTGCTTGAGAGCTGTCCTCTATGCTGAAGATTGCAGAGGGGTGGAGAGTATATATACACATATATGTGTATATTGTATGTGTATATGTGTATGTATATATGTATGTGTATATATATCCCCTACATACATATGAGGAAAGAGAGAGTATAAGGTATATTTATATACATTCATATGTAAGTATGTAGAGGCAACCACAAGGGCCTACGATAGGCACATATATGTGTATCTATCCAGGACTTGGAAGGTCCAGGAGAGCTTCTTAGAGGAGGTGATGTTTAACCTGAGCAGGCAGTGTAAAGTGTATGTGCAGTCTCACAGCTAATAGTGAGGAACCCGAGCCTCCGAGCCTCGGGCGCGCACCCCCTTTGCTATAGCAGTGGGTGACAGTTGGCATCTACAAAATGTGTGAAGCTAGATATCACTATTGTTCATTTCTAATTGTTATTGTTTGAATTTACCTTTCTAGGCCGTTTCCTCAGTAGCCTTGGCCATTCTTTTGAAAGCATGTTTCTTGATTTGCCTTTGTAATAGACAGGGAGACCTGGGTTTGAGTCATGCTCTGTCACTCACAAACTGGGCAGCCACTCCTCTGGGCCTCAATTTCCACATTGTGAGATGAGCACAGTGGTGCCTACTGCCCAGGTTGCTACTGGAGTGAATGAAGCATCTTTGGAAGATGGTCCACCATGTGGCAGATGTTTGGCAGAAGCTTACTTTCTTTTCTAGTTTGCAAGATGATGCCATTTGATCTGATATTAGGCCTCCTTAATAGCTGATGATGACATAATATGTTATACCTTCTGAGCCATTTGCATTTGCCTAGGGAGTCCCAGCCAGCTTAGTAGTGTGTTGTTGCTCAGTAAGCTTAGAACCCAGGGTGTGAGTGAGGACTGAGGCCAAGGAACTCACCCTAGAGAGGAGGAGACTGTCTCAGGGGCTGACTACGATAGATGCTGCAACAAAGTTTGGGGCACACAAAGGCAAAGAGGAATTTCATTCAAAATGGAGTGATTGGCAGAGGCTTCATGATGGAGGTGACAGATATCTCTAACGGTGGCCATGCCATAATCTCAGATAGAAACTATTGCATCAGTTTTCTAAATATCTTCCCTGGGGCTGCACTCACTTTCTAGAATCTGCTCTGCTCTTGAAAGACAAAATGATCTTTCTAAAATTACAAATCAGATAATGGCACTTCCTGCTCCCAAATATGCCATGACTTGTCTTTGTTCTTGCAATAAAATCCCAACCTCCATGGCCCCTGAAGCCCTCTGTGATGGAGCCCTGCTTCCTCTGTAGCTCTGCAGTCAGATAGGCAATGCCTATGGGAGAAGCACCCACGTGGGACCTCTGCCTGTCTTCTTGGAAGGCACCAAGGTACCAGGGGGTGAGGAGAGGGGCACACTTGTGTTCTGCTTTGGTGAGTGTGGGATGTCTCTGAGGTACTTTGCAGACCCTCCATGGAAGTACTGATCAGAATCATGGCAGGAAACAAGTCTTACGCAGAAGGGCTTAGTTGAAAAGCATTTAATGACAGGATTGTGTTTAGAGGTGAGGGCAAGGTGAAGGAAACCAGCAAGAGAAGTTGAGGCACTCCCAAGATAGCAACAGTGGAAAGCCCGTGCCTCTCTATGGGGGAAGGGGATGTGTTCTGGGATGGATGAGAGAGCTGGAGCTAAGAAAGAGAACCTGCCTATGCCTCCCCTTGCCCCCTGCCCCAGAAGTTACCACCATACTGGTCACACTCAATGCAGGGACTGCAACAAGAAGGGAGTTCAGGAAGGAGGGAGGCATAGACCCCTAGCCTCTCTCTCCTCCCAGCCTCCTGTCTCCCACCAAAGCTTCCCTTTGACCAAATCCAGCTAGAGGTTAGTGGATAAGGGAGTCTGAGTGATATATTATAGTTCTTCAGCATTAGTCCTCTAGGGCTAACGAAGGGCAGGCAAAGAAGGGCAGTAAAATGGATTGAATGGGAAGGAACACAAAAAAAGAATTGCCAACACAGCGGGTGTCCAAGCATCCTACTGGGAGAATAGGAATCACTAACCCTGAGTAAGTAAACTCTTCCCCAAGAAAAAGAATACCATTTAAGGGGAGGAGTGAGCTTGGCTGACAGGCAGCTTTCCCAGACAGGCTGCAGTATTCACATAGCATCCAGGTCTTGTGTTCAGTGCATCCGCCAGAATATTCCACTCGGCCACAGATATCTCATGCTTTGGCCCACACAGAGCTGTGGAGGGCAAAGGGGTTGATCTCCAGGGCTGGAACTTGCCCATTTTCCCAGGACCAAGATGTGGGCAGATGCTCTGGGTGCCACCACTAGAGAGGCAGAGATTATCCGGATCCAATAATAAAAATAGTGAGAACAATAACAGTGGTAACAATAATGCAGGATATTATTATCACTATAACAATCACATGAATTAAGCTTTTCCTATGTGCCCAGGACTGTGTTCATTTTATTAAGCTATACAGTCTTCTCCCAAACCGTAGGAAGTGGTGGCTATTATTAATCCTATTTAAAAGATGAGAGTAAGGCCCAGAGTGGGTAAGTAGCTTGCTGAGACCCCTCAGAGTGGATGGAGAAGTCAAGCCCAGGTCTGCTCAAGCCCCAGTCAGCCTACCTTGCAGGCTGTTAGCCACCCTGCCAGATTGTCCTCAAAGACACGTAGAGCGCATGGACACACGAGAGAGAGGCAGAATTCTTGCCTATGGCTTATGCAATCTTTCATGGTCAAATGACCAAAGCTTGCCTCTGCAGAATGGTCTTGCAACACTGGCCCTGCACACTTGATTTTCCAGCCGTGCTAATATCTGTGTTATCCAGAGCATGCTCAGCTTTCTCTCACCCCTGGGCCTTTGCACAGATTGTTCCCTTTGCTGAGCACATTGCTTTCCCTCTTAATCCTCTCATGGCTTGACTAGCTCCACTGAGATTTGCTATCACTTGCTCCACAAAGCCCTGTTGGACATCCAAGTCCTGGATAGGGGCTACTCTTGGGAGCCCTCACAGCCCCTTACAATGCTCTACCACAGGAACTCAGCCTCTGCAAGCTCTGTAAAGGCCAAAACACGCCCATTTTGCTTACCCCTGTGTTCCTAGAGCCCAGCCCAGGGTCTGGCACCTAATAGGGGACTGATAAACAGGTGGAGAAGGTAGCTGGATGCTGGCACAGACCCGGCCACCCAGAGTCTGGCACACACCATGGCCCACACACTGCAAACCACACCTGGTACTATAGGAGGGAGGAGGAGGGGAGCAGACAGCAGCCAGGATCCAGAGGAGGGGCTCCCAGAGCAGAAGCTGCTGATCTGAGATCCACACATGGGAAGGCTTTTGATCGGCACAAAAGAAAGGAAAATGTATTTTAGGCAGAAGGAAGTGCATATGCAAAGGTCTGGAAGAATGAAGATGCATAGCAAGTCACAAGGAGGGGCCATGGGAGACGAGACTTGGGAAGGACACAGGGCTGGGTGAGGGAAGTCCGGTTTGGGAAAGAGGGGGCCAAATTATGTGGTGAAGATCACATGCTTGGGTTTAGAAAGACCCGAATTAGGGTCCATGTTTTGCCATTTCCTGGCTCTGAGACTTTGGGTGAATTGCCTAAGCTTTCTAAGCCTCAATGTCCTAATTGTACAATGAGACAATACTAGTACCTGCCCCATAAGAGAATTGAGTGAGGTAATACACTCAATGTATAATGTGCAAAGTGAGGCATTGCATAGTAAATGGCACATGGCAAACATCAATTAGTGCCAGCCCTTTATGGCCTCATGGTCCTTTATGGCAATATGGTGGGGTGAATATTGAAGGTTTTGTTGACTAGGGAGACAGAAGTTGCTCAGGAATGTTTGTGGAAGGGAAGAAGGGAATGGGACAGTTTTTAGCAGAGTCTTAACAAAAGGGCTTCAAATGGTGAAATGAGAGTTGGAATGGGGGACGGGCTGAGGGTGAGGAGACTGAAGTACAGGGGCTATCTGGGGTAGCACAGAGGCCGGTCAGCAGGCGGGAAGGGGACAGGATGGAAAGGAAGTGTGAAAAAGCAGCGTACTGCGTGGGCCAGGGCCTTGGAGTCATCTGGGCAGGGTGATTGGAAAACCACCATGGGCTTTGGCTTTCTTGCTGGTATAATGGGCCAATCATTCCTGCCTCAGTGGTCTGGAGGGGTCTCCAAGGAGAACCCTGTTAAATCTCTTACATGTGGTGGCCATGGTCACTGTTGGTGGGTCATGGCACTTATGGGGAGTCTTGGTGCTGCTTGAGGAGTGAGAACCCAGGGAGAACAGGGAGGAGGCTTGGCCCACATCTCCTGGAGGCTGGGCTTCCCTCGGCTCCTCTCCCCAGCACTGACTGCCCTGAACCCACACGCAACATCTGACCTCAGGCTCGGAGTATGCATGCCCCACTGAGTTGCCAGGCAGCCTTATCCCCATCCATCTTCTAGCCCCTGGAAAATCTTCTTCTTTGTGATTCTGAATTCCCATGTAACCTTTTAAGGGAGAAGCACAGAGAAGAAAAGAAAAGAAAAGGAGAAGTGAAAATGGCTCAGCATCAGATTTCAGACAATCCAGTGGTCCTTGTTCTGGAAATGTTGGGTATTATCATTATTGTCTCTTTGCCCCTGGCCCCATCAACTTTGGCAGGAAAATATATCAGGGCCTTTCAAGGGCTGAGCATGTTAGATTCCCAAGTCAAAGCCAGAAAGCTCAGTGTTCACACAGGGAAGGGTACTCAGAGAGGACAGGGTCCTGCTCAGGGCCACCCAGTTAGTCAAGTAGTGCCAGAACCAGACGGAACCCAGGTCTCCCATGCCAGGCTAATGACGCCCCTGCTGTACGAAATCACCTCCAGTGCACAACACTGTGCCTGGAAGTCCTTAGGAGGCAAGGACAGGACCAAGTACCAAACACTGCCACCACCACCATTGCCAATAGCAACAGCTATCACATGCTGAGCACCAACAATATACTGAGGACTTTGCACTGCCTCCCACCTAACCTTTGCTCAAACCCTTCAGGCTGCTATGGGAATTTTCCTTTTAAAAGATAAGGGGAAGTGATTCTGTTCCTGTCACACATATGAGAGTAGGGAGTCCAGAAGCAGATCTCTCTGATCACGGCCTAGCCACTCTCTATTCCTACATGTCCTCTGGAGAAGCAGCCCAGTGATTAACGTGGCGCCTTCAAAATCTGCCTGGACATCTACCCAGTGCTCTGCCAAATCTTGTAAATACTCTACAAATGTAATTTCCATTTTCCAGATGAGGAAACTGAGGCAAGGAGGGGTTGGGTAACTTGCCTGAAGTCACTCGCCCAGTTGTGTAAGTGAATTGGGAATTCTTATCATAATTTATGAATGAGGCAGACCAGAGCAGCTGCACCGGACACCATTGCAGAGGCTGATTATATAGTACATGAGTATTTCTATCTCTTTTGCCATCTTTAATGTCTACACAAAGACATTAGATAAAATGTCTGGGTGGGCCAAATTACCCTCTGCAGAAACCATTCTGGCAAAATAATTGACTACTTTGGGTCTCAGTTTTCCCATCTGTAAAATGCTGTGATAGCTCGGGGCTAAGGCAAGGCTACAGAACTGCTAGGGGTCAAACCATTGTACAGACACTTGGTTTTCTGATGTCTTATTGTGGACCATTTCCTTTCCATGAAAAGTTCCAGCTGAAGGAGAATATACAGCTACATATATGTATACATGTATACATATACAGTTATGTGTTCCCTAACAGAAGGGATACATTCTGAGAAATGTGTCAGCTGATTTATCATTGTGTGAGCATCATAGGGCAAGGGTCCCCAGCCCCCAGGCCGCAGACCAGTACCCGTCTGTTAGGAACTGGGCCACACAGCAGGAGGTGAGTGGCAGGTGAGCATTATCACCTGAGCTCCACCTCCTGTCAGATGAGCAGCAGCATTAGATTCTCATAGGAGCACAAACCCTCTTGTGAACTGCGCATGCGAGGGACCTAGGTTGCGTGCTCCTTATGGGCATCTAATGCCTGATGATCCAAGGTGGGACAGTTTCATACCAAGACCATCTCCCCTCCAACCCCCATCCGTGGAAAAATTGTCTTCCACAAAACTGGTCCCTGGTGTCAAAAATGTTGGAGACCACTCTCATAGGGTGTTCTTACACATGCTTAGATGATATAGCTTACTACACATAAGCTGTATGACATAGCCTATTGCTCCTCGGCTACACATCTGTACAGCATGCTGCTGTGCTGAATCCTATAGGCAATTGTCACACAATGTGTATTTACGTATCTGAACATATCCAAACATAGAAAATATACATTCAAATAATACATATAAAAGATTTAAAAAATGCTACACCTGTATAAGGCTCTTAACATGAATGGAGCGTATAGGACTAGAAGTGTCTCTGGGTGAGTCAGCAAATGATTGGTGAGTGAATTAGGACATTCTCTCTGCACAACTGTAGACTTTATAAACACTACACTTAGGCCAGACTAAGTTTACAAACAAACATTTTTCTTTCTTCAATAAAAATTAACTTTAGCTTGCTGTAACTTTTTTACTTTATAAACTTCTTAGATTTTTTTTAACTTGTTGACTGTTTTTGTAATAACACTTAGCGTAAAACACAAACATACTGTATAGCTGTACAAAATATTTTCTCTATATCCTCATTCTACAAGCTTTTTTCCTTTTTATAATTTTTAGTTTTTTACTTTTTATACGTTTTTCTTAAAAATGAAAACACAAACACATACATTAGCCTAGGCCTACCCAGAGTCAGGATCATCAATATCATTGTCTTCCGCCTCCACATCTTGTCCTCCTGGAAGGTCTTCAGGGAGGAAACACACAAAGAGCTGCCATCTTCTGAGATAACAATGCCTTCTTCTGGAATACCTCCTGAAGGATCGGCCTGAAGCTGTGTACACTTAACTTTTTTTTATAAGTAGGAGGAGTACACTCTGAAGTAATGAAAAATATACTATAGAAAATACATAAACCAGGCCGGATATGGTGTTTTGGGAGACGGAGGTGGGCGAATCACTTGAGTTCAGGAGTTTGAGACCAGCCTGGCCAACATGGTGAAACCCAGTCTCTACTAAAAATACAAAAATTAGCTGGGTGTGGTGGTGGGTGCCTATAATCCCAGCTACTCAGAAGGCTGAGGTATGAGAATTGCTTGAACCTGGGAGACGGAGGTTGCAGTGAGCTGAGATCACACCATAGCACCCCAGCCTGGGTGACAAAGTGAGACTCTTAAGGAAGAAAGAAAGAGAAAAAGAAAGAAGGAAGGAAGGAAGGAAAGAAAGAAAGAAAGAAAGAAAGAAAGGAAAGAAAGAAAAGAAAGAAAAAGCGAAAGAAAGAGAAAAAGAAAAAGAAAGAAAGAGAGAAAGAAAGAAAGAAAAAGAAAGAGAGAAAGAATGAAAGGCAGTAACATAGTAACTTGTTATTCTTATCAAGTATTGTGTACTGTACATAACTGCATGTGCTACACTTTTATGGGACTGGCAGCACAGTAGGTCTGTTCACACCAGCATCACCACAAACACGTGTGTACTGTTTCGCATCGATTACAATGTCACTAGGCAATGGGAACTTTTCAGCTCCTTTATATCCTTTATGTCAGCTCCTTTATACCACTTTTCTATGTGGTCTATTGTTGACCAATGTGTCACTATGCTGTGCATGACTGTATAACACGGTTATATGTATATGTGAGTGTATGTGTGGGAATGAAGCGGACCTGCTATAGCCACACAGAGCACAGACGAGGGGGAGTTTAATCCTGCCGGGAGGATAGGGTAACCTTTGACCTCAGCCTGAAAGCCTGGGGTATTAGTTCTATGATACAGATATAGAACTATACCATATAAGCCTGAGGTATTAGTTCTATAATATAGATATAGAACTACATCAGATAACAGGCACTGCTTAAAAAACTATAGGCTAGGGGAAATTCTTCTTTGATACCTGTGTAGAGGCAGAACTTTGGGTAGTTGGTAGCATGGGTTCCCACGCTGTGAAAGGCCCAACAATCCACAGCCACACCTACTTGTTCCTCCTAGGAGATAGTGCAAGGCAAAGTGTGGCTCTGGTGTCAGACTGTGTAAGGCTCAGCTCTGCCACTTACTAGGTGTGTGACCTCAGGCAAGTTATTTACAATCTCTATGCCTCAGTTTCCTCAGGGTTATTGAGAAAATTAAATGAGATACTACATAAGAGCACTTAGCACAAAACTTAGCAGGGAGTAAGTGCCTTCTGCAAATCAGTTATTGCAATTTAGTAGCTAGCTGTTCACTAGCTTGGTCATTTAAACAACATTTCTCCTCCTCCCCAGTCTCTGTCAACAACATGACATGAGGCCTTCCTCAATGACCTCTCTCCACCCAATCCTGGCCCCAGAAAAGACACAAGGGAAGCAAGTGGACCGTCTGTTTTAGTCTCTATGATCTGCTATAACAAAATACCATAAACTGGGTAGCTTATAAACAACATGAATGTATTTCTTATATATCTGGAGACCCGGCAGGTCTAAGATCAAGGCCGATTCATTGCCTGGTGAGGGCACACTTTCTGGCTCCTAGATGGTGCCTTCTTGCTGTGTCCCCACAAGGTGGAAGGGGTGAGGAATCTCTCTAGGGCCTTTCATAAAGGCATCAATCCCATTCATAAGGGCTCCATCTCCATGACTTTACCACCGCCCAAAGGCCCTCACCTCCTAATACTATCACACTGGGGGTTAGAATTTCAATGTATTAATTTTGAGGGAACACAAGCATTCAGACTATAGTATTATCCTCTTCCAGATTGTTGAAATAAGCTCAAATCTGGTAGTGGGGGAATCAGTGGGAATTCCCCGCTGTATTGCTTCCTCTTGTTGCTGCAACAAATTACTGCAAACTCAGTGACTTAAAACACAGAGTGATTCTGTTACAGGGCTGGAGATCAGAAATCCAAAATCAGTTTCACTGGGTTAAAGTGTCAGCAGGGCTGGCTGCTTCTAGAAGCTCTAGAGGAGGCTCTTTTCTTTGCCTTTTCAGTTTCTAGAGGCCGCCTACCTTCCTCAGCCCTTTTCTCCATCCCCAAGGCTAACAGCATTGCACCTTCTCTCCTCTCTGCTGGCTGCTTCTGTCTTTATATTTCTTCCTCCTGGCCCTGATCTCTTGCTGTTCTCTTCCAAGGACTTTCCTAATTGCATCATGCCACCTGGATGATCCAGGATAATCTCCCCTTCTCAAGAGCCTCATCTCAATCACCTCCACAGTCCCTTTTATCATGACAGGTAGCATATTCACAGGCTCTGGAGATTAGAAAATGCTCCCCTTTGGGGGCCTATTATCCAGTCTACCACACCAAGGCCCAGGGTCCTGACCCTTTGACACCTGGAGTCCTGGAGAGGAGAGAGATTAAGTTCTCTATCTGGGAAGTCCGTGGACATCATTCTCTTTCAAATCATGGACACTAAGATGAAGGCCAACATGTGCATTTTTTAGTTGATAGAAGAGGTCTGGAGTTTAATCTGGAGGAGTTTAATCCTGCCTGGAGGACAGGGTGACCTTTGACCTCAGCCTAAAAGGCTTGTATAATAATAGTTCTATGATATAGATATAACATAGAACAGGCACTGCTTAAAAAACTATAGGTCAGGGGAAATTCTTCTTTAATGCACCTTGTGGAGTCAGAAGTTTGAGTGGTTGAGAGTATGGGTTCCCACTTTTGTGGAAGGCTTAGCATATAGTTTGCATTTGCTAATAGGAAACAAGCTTGGGTCAAGCCCCAGGTAAGTTGCTGCCTGCCCTCTGGCAAGGCCAGTTGGGGTCTTACCATAGTGATCTTCCTAATGAATTTCCAGGGTCCACGATCTTTCTCGTCAACCCAATCTCAATGCAGCCTCCAGTATGGTCCTGTCAAAACAGAGCTGGTCACTGCCCTTCCCCACTTGAAACCCTTCCAAGACTCCCCATTGCCTCCAGGATAAAATCCAAACTCCCTGGGGCCTTCTTGACCCAGATTCCGGGTGCCCCATTCTCATCCTCTGCTCTCTTTGCTCTCTCCCTTCCTGCTTTCCCCACCTCCATGTGCTGGAGTTGTTCTTAAGGATAGTATTATCTTTATTAACATCATCATCCAACATTGTGATACTAAAACCCACCACTTCCCATTAGCAAATGCAAACAGCATGCTAGAGAGCATGCTAACTCTCAGTATCATTACAAACGCTGTTCTCCTAACCAGCACTCCTGCCCCTTTTCTCCCATCTGCCACACTAATACACCAGGCCTTCAGGCCGAGATCAAAGGTCACCTTACTCTCCAGGCAGGATTGAACTCCCCCTCCTCTGTGTTCTGTGAGGACCTACCATGTCTTCCTTGAATGCACTGCAGCACTGCAACTGCTCTCTACCTCCTGTCTCCCCCAGTTTTCCACCTTGAGTTCTTTGGAGGGTGTTGATCTCTTAATCACTGTTTCATCCCCAGCACCTAAGCATTAGCATGGTACAAATTAAACACCCAGTAAAGAATGCATCAATGCCTCTTCTCAGGCTATTCACCTCCTCGATCCAAACCCGCTCCTGGCAACTCTTTTTCATGGAAGTACTGATTTCTGAGAACAGCGTGGGGCAGGAGTCCTTGCAGCTTTAGTGTCTATGAGCTGCTATAACAAAATACCATAAACTAGGTAGCTTATAAACAACATAAATTTATTTCTTATGTATCTGGAGACCGGCAGGTCTAAGATCCTTGGCAGATTCCTGCTTGATCAGGATCCAAACCTCAGAGTAAGGAGGGGTAAGAGGCAGTGTTCTAAGTGCTTTGTATGTCATTTACTCTCTACTCATTTACTCTCTACAACTACCCTATGTAGTGGATTATGTTATTATACAAGTTTTACACATGAGGAAACAAAGGCACCAAGAAGTTAAGATCTGCCTAAATTTCATAGATAGTAAGCTGGGAGATGGAACTTGGGATTGAGCTGGGGTTTAAAGACAAGCAAACTGCCTTCAGAGAGCCTGTGTGCTTGACATCCCACTCCACTGCCTCATACATGTATTAAGCGCTTACTATGTACCAGGGACAATGCAGATGTTCTACATGTAATACTTATTTAATCCTCCTAACAAACATGATATGTACTGTTAGTCACCCCTGCTTTAGAGACTGCCACAGCCACATCTGGGTTAAGGCTCACACTTACAAGAAGGAGCCTCCTGACTAAAGTGCAAGAGTTGGCTTTGACCTTCATTCAAAGCTCAACTGAGTGATTGTTTTGGGGGGAATAAGTCCACCCTGAGAGCAATGCAGGTTTTCAGCAGCAAAGTGCCCCTATCCCATTGCCCCAGACCAGACCTAAAGAGCCTGGAGGGTTGTCAAGAAGCAGTATGGACAGCTCAGAATTAAAGCTGGTAGCCAGAAGCCAGTGCTTGAAGCCGCCCTCTCTGAGCTGGGTGTAGGGAGAAAGGAAAGGGTTTGGAGTCAATAGTCCTGTCATCAATAACATCGCCCCTTCCCTTAGCCCCTCATGAACTCCATAATCTTGGATTATTTAAACTTCTGTGCCTTAGCTGAGGCATTGGTAAGTTGAGGGAGACAATATCTCCTTCATAAAGATTACATGAAACTGACCAGAACTGAGAACCCTTGCTCTTGTACATGCCTGGCATATAATCATGACAATGTTAATATTAAAAATAATAACTGAGGCTAACAGAAGGAATTGACTCAAGATAGTACAGGTCATTCTCAAACTCTTCTTTTTGTAGTTTCTATTTTCATTGTTGACTCCAGCACACCATCAGTTACCGCAGTTTAAAACCTCAGAGTCCTCTTTGCCATGTCCTTTCCCCTGAAAGCCCCCCTCCCACTTGCCTTCCGGTTCAGGTACTGAGCAAGTGCTTGTAATGTGCAAGTCTATCTTCTGGGCTGCATCCTCATTGTCTCTGGCCCCTTCTGTCTCTCTTCTGGGCTAATGCAATAACCTTCTCAAGAACTAGAGGCCAGCACAGTGCCTAGTGCTTAGTAGGTACTTAATAATATTACTGAATGAATGCTGTCGTGCTCTCTCCGGACATGTTCCTTCTCAATCAGAACTTTCCCTGCAAACATATTCTCTAATCCAGAGATACTTCAAATGCCTTGCCATGCACACACAAGGCCCCTTCCCAACAGTTCACATGTGGTCCCATCTGCCCAGCTGACCACACCCCGTGTCATTTTCTCTTGTATCCTTCATAATTCTCATCATTCCTCTGCCTTTTTTTATTCTGTTCTCTGTAATTGGAATGCCCTCCCCTCCCCTTCCCTTCCCTTCCAGGTCTACTCTGAATCAATCTCTAGTGACTTTTCAAAATACTCTTGATTGATTCCACAAATACTTATTGAGTATCCACTATGTGGCAGGCACTGTACTAGGCCCTGAGGCTATATTGGGGAACAAAATAGAAGTCCCTGACTACGTGATGCTCACTGTCTACTGACAAATCAGTAGCAGAAGCATCTAACCTGGTTAGAAATGAGTCGGAGAGGCCGTCTTGCAGCTCTAGCAACCTCACCCAAGAACCTTTTCTCAAACCCTCCTTCCATTCTCAGATAGCATCATCCACCTTTCTCCTGGTGCCCTCTCTTTACCTGGGACACCTGACTGTAACTAACCGTTTACATGTCTGTCTCTCAGTGATGGCCAAGACTGTGTTACTTCTGTGTCTGAAGTTTGTTCATTGGAAAGAAGGAGGAAACAAGGGGAAAAAAGAAAGGAGTGAGGGCTGGAGGAAGGAAAGCTTTTCAAGAAGTGGAACAGGAAAGTTTCAAAGAAAAGGAAGCACTAGAGAGGAGGGTGAAATTTCAGATTCCTCCTATAGACAGATTGAAATTTATTCTTTCCACAAATGCTCACACCCTAACTTAGATTCTGCCTTAGGTGTTCAAATGGCTGAAATCAGCTCTAGAACTCTTCAACCCTATTGGACGGGACTGTCAGCATTTAGCATGCTTCTGTGGCTCCTGAGTCTGGATGGCTGTCAGCTGATCCTTCCTAGTCACTATGGGAAACAAGTCAATTTCACCAAACAGTTGAGGCCACTGAGGAGAAGGGCATGGGAGAACAAAATGAGAATTAACCCTTGACCTTTCACACAGAAAGGATGTAATTTAATGCTACCGCCTCCCCAGTGTGGTATTATTAACCCTTTTATGGTGGAAAACACTGGAGGTCAGAAGTTAAGTAATTTGCCCACAGGTGCCAGATAGTGGTAGAGGTCAGATCCAAATACATCATCTAGCCTGAGACACCATGCCCTTATCTCAGTCCAAGTTTGGGGTCTACAGCAGTGTTTCTCAACTTGGCATTATTGACATTTTCACCTGAATAATTATTTGTTGTGAGAGCCTGTTACATTAGTCTGTTTCCATGCTGCTGATAAAGACATACCAGAGACTGGGAAGTAAAAAGAGATTTAATTGGACTTACAGTTCCACATAGCTAGGGAGGCCTCAGAATCATGGTGAGAGACAAAAGGCACTTTTTTCATGGCAGCAGAAAGAGAAAATGAAGAATAAGCATAAGCGGAAACCCTGATAAACCTATCAGATCTTATGAGACTTATTCACTATCATGAGAATAGCATAGGAAAGACTGGCCCCATGATTCAATTACCTTCCCCCCAGGTCCCTCCTATAACACCTGGGAATTCTGGGAGATACAATTCAAGTTGAGATTTGGGTGGAGACACAGCCAAACCATTTAATCCTGCCCCTTGCCCCTCCAAATCTCAGATCCTCACATTTCAAAACCAGTCATGTCTTCCCAACAGTCCCCCAGAGTCTTAACACATTTCAACATTAACTCAAAGCCCACATTGCAAAGTATCATCTGAGACAAGGCAAGTTGCTTCCACCTATGAGCCTGTAAAATCAAAAGCAAGCTAGTTACTTCCTAGATACAATAGGAGTACAGGTATTAGGTAAATACAGCCATTCCATATGGGAGAAATTGGCCAAAACAAAGGGGTTGCAGTGCTCATGCAAGTCCAAAATCCAGTGGGGCAGTCAAATCTTAAAGCTCCAAAATGATCTCCTTTGACTTCATGTTTCACATCCAGGTCATCCTGATGCAAAAGGTAGGTTGCCATGGTCTTGGGCAGCTCTGCCCCTGTGGCTTTGCAGAGTACAGCCTCCCTCCTTACTGCTTTCACAAGTTGGCATTGAGTGTCTGTGGCTTTTCCAGGCACATGATGCAAGCTGTCAGCAGATTTAACATTCTGGGGTCTGGAGGATGGTGGCCCTCTTCTCACAGTTACGCTAGGCAGTGCCCCAGTAGGGACTCTGTGTGGGAGCTCCAACCCCACATTACCCTTCCGCACTGCCCCAGCAGAGGTTATTGATGAGGGCCCCGCCCCTGCAGCAAACTTTTCCTTGGACATCCAAGCGTTTCAATACATCTTCTGAAATCTAGGTAGAGGTTCCCAAACCTCAGTTCTTAACTTCTGTGTACCCACAGGCTCAGCACCACATGGAAGCTGCCAAGGCTTGGGGCTTGCACCCACTGAAGCCACAGCCCAAGCTCTACATTGGCCTCTTTCAGCCATGATCAGTGGCTGGAACAAAAGGCACCAAGTCCCTCAGCTGCACACAGCACAAGGACCCTGGGCCCAGCCCATGAAACCACCTTTTCCTCGTAGGCCTCCAGGCCTGTGATGGGAGGGGCTGCAATGAAGATCTCCAACATGGCCTGGAGACATTGTCCCCATGGTCTTGGGGATTAACATTAGGCTCCTTGCTTCTTATGCAAATTTCTGCAGTCAGCTTGAATTTCTCCTCTAAAAATGGATTTTTCTTTTCTGCTGCATTGTCAGGCTGCACATTTTCTGAACTTTTATGCTGTTTCCCTTTTAAAATGGAACCCTTTTAACAGCCCCCAAGTCACCTTTTGAATGCTTTGCTGCTTAGAAATTTCTTCTGCTAGGTATCTTGCATCATCTCTCTCAAGTTCAAAATTCTACAAATCTCTAGGGCAGGGGCAAAATGCTGCCAGTTTGCTAAAACAGTAAAAGTCACCTTTATTGGAGTTCCCAACAACTTCTTCATCTCCATCTGAGACCACGTCAATGTGAACCTTATTGTTCATATGACTATCAGTATTTTTATCAAAACCACTCAACAAGTCTCTAGGAGGTTCCAAGCTTTCCCACATTTTCATGTCTTCTTCTGAGCCCTCCAAACTGTTTCAGCTTCTTCTTGTTACCCAGTTCCAAAGTTGCTTCCATATTTTCAGGTACCTTTTAAGCAGCACCCCACTCTACTGGTACCAATTGACTGTATTAGTCCATTTTCATGCTGCTGATAAAGACATAACCAAGGCTAGGAAAGAAAAAGAAGTTTAATTGGACTTAACACTTCCATATGGTTAGGAATGCCTCAGAGAATCATGGTGGGAGAAAACAGACACTTCTTACATGGTGGCAGCAAGAGAAAATGAGGAAGAAGTAAAAGTGGAAACCACGGATAAACCCATCAGATCTCATGAGACTTACTTACTATCATAGAATAGCATGGGAAAGACCAGCCCCATGATTCAATTACCTCTCTCTGAGTCCTTCCCACAACATGTGGGAATTCTGGGAGATACAATACAAGTTGAGATTTGGGTGGGGACACAGCCAAACCATATCACATGGCCTATGTATTATAAGACATTTAGCAGCATCTCTGGCCTCTGCTTAGTAGATGCCAGTAGCACTCTCACCTTCCCATACATAAATGTCTCCAGACATTGCCCTATGTTGTCTGGAGGACAAACCTTCCCACTGGCCTACTCCCAACTGAGCAACTTGAACAAGTTGCTTGGCCTCTCTAGGCTTCAGTGTCCTCTGTAAAACAATCTGGGTGACTGATTT
Source organism: Plecturocebus donacophilus (assembly GCA_004027715.1). Classification (NCBI taxonomy): domain Eukaryota; kingdom Metazoa; phylum Chordata; class Mammalia; order Primates; family Pitheciidae; genus Plecturocebus; species Plecturocebus donacophilus. Next base: position 66,489 of record PVKP010009683.1, read on the forward strand.
CCAAGTGCTCCATTAAACATCAGGGGGCAGGCAGTAATTGTATTTATATTTGTATTTTTAATCTTATCTATGTACATTTAAAATTCTATCTAAAATAAGAAATTAACCTTTGCTAGTATTTGCTATATAAATTTTGTTTTTTGAGACAGGGTCTAGCTTTGTCACCCAGACTGGAATGCAGTGGCACAGTCTCAGCTCACTGTACCCTCAACCTCCTGGGGCTCCAGTGATCCTCCCTCCTCAGCCTCCAGAGTATCTGAAACTACAGGCATGCACCACCATGCCTGGTTAATTTTTTTATTTTTTGTAGAGACAGGATTTCACTATGTTGCCCAGGCTGGTCTTGAACTCCTGGTCTCCAGCGATCCCACCCACCTCTGCCTCCCAAAATGCTGGGATTACAGGCATGAGCCACTGCACCCAGCCTACTATATAAATTAATGGCAGAACACATATATGTTTCTAAATAAATATGATTGACTAGGACATGTTTCATATATTTACTGAGAGACATAAGCAGTCAGAAAGCTTTAGAGACCACTCTGTCCAATGGTTCTAAGGTTCCTGTCAGGCACCTATCCTCGGAGTTTTGAGAATGAAGGAGAGCCTTCTGCAGGATTGCAATGCCAGTGGCATTTGTGATTTCTGAGCTTCAGTTTCTGTGTCAATTAAACGGGGAGAAGAACCTACCTCATGTGATTGTTAATGGATAAAAGGAGGTAATGCATGTGCAGTGCTTAGCACAGTGTGTAGAATGGCACTCAGAAATGTTCTCATGTTTTAGGCCAGGTGTGGTGGTGCATGTTTGTAATCCCAGCACTTTGGGAGGCCAAGGCGTGCAGATCACCTGAG